>VSMD01001838.1:0-15391 GCA_008750895.1 Mirza zaza | reverse complement strand
GAGTAGCTGGGACTACAGGCATGTGCCACCATGCCCGGCTAATTTTTTCTATATATATTTTAGTTGGCCAATTAATTTCTTTCTATTTATAGTAGAGATGGGGGTCTCACTCTTGCTCAGGCTGGTCTCGAACTCCTGAGCTCAAACGATCCGCCCACCTCGGCCTCCCAGAGAGCTAGGATTACAGGCTTGAGCCACCGAGCCCGGCCTGTTTTTAATCTTAAGGATTAGAAAAACCTATGTATCTGGCACATTTCCCTTTTTCCTTTGGCTGTCAGGAAGCTCAATCATATTTAGAAATCATCTCTACCATGTACACTTTTAGATGCTAATATCATCCTCAGTTCCATTTGTCTTTTTTCCCTCTTGTTGTCTTTTTTTTAAGTGATAGTTTAATGACTTTTAGTAAATTTACAGAATTGTACAACTATTACAAGTTAATTTAAAGACATCTTCATTATTCCCAAAAGAATCCTTGTGCTCATTTCCAGTCACTCCCCATTCCCACAGGCAACCACTAATCTACTTTCTGTCTCTCTGTCTCCATAGATTTCCTTTTTCTGGACATTTTAAATAAACAGAATCATACAGTATGTGATCTTTTGTGTCTGACTTCTTTCACTGAGCATAACATTTTTGATGTTCATCTGTAGCATCGATCAGTACTGCATTCCTTTTATTGCCAAATGGTATTCTACTGTATTGATAGACTACATTTTGTTTGTCCATTCACCAATGATGAACATTTGGGTTGTTTCTACTTTTTGGCTATTATGAATAATGCTGCTGTGAACATTCTCACATAAATCCTTCTGTAGAGACATGTTTTCATTTCTCTTGGGCAGATACCTAGAAGTGAAATTGCTGGGTCACATAGTAAATTTATGTTAAGTGTCTGACAAACTGTTTCCAAAGTATGGCACTATTTGTCATTTCCACAAGCAATGTGTGAAGGTTCCAGTTTCTCCATATCCTCACCAACATGTGTTATTGCCTGTTTTTTTAATTATAGCCATTCTAGTAGTTGTGAAGTGGTATCTGTTGTGGTTTTGATTTGCATTTCCCTAATGACTAATGACCTTGAGCATCTTTTCATGTGCTTATTGGCCATTCATATATCTTCTTTGGTGAAATGTCTATTCAGTTCTTATGCCCATTTTTAAATTGGCTTATTTGTCTTCTCATTAGTGAGTCGCAAGAGTTCTTTATATATTCTGGAGATAAATCCTTCTATCGAATATATGACTTGCAAATAATTTCTGCTAGTCTGTGGTTTGTATTTTCATTTTCCTAATAGTATCTTTTGAATTAAATTAAAAAGTTTTAAATCTTTATAAAGTCCAATTTATTATTTTTTCTTTCATTACTTGTGCTTTTGGTATTGTATCTAAGAACTCTTTGCCTAACCTAAAGTCATTAGGATTTATTTAATCCTGTGTTTTCTTCTAAGAGTTTTATAGTTTTAGCTCTTACATTTAAGTCTATGATCCATTTTGAGTTAATTTTTACGAATGGCATAAGATGAGTCTAAATTCATATATTTGCATGTGGATGTCCAATTGTCCCAGAGCCATTTGTTAAAAAGACCGTCCTTTCCTCATTGAATTGCCTTGGCACCTTTGTTGAAAATCAATTGACCATAACTATAAGAGTTTATTTCTGGACTCTCAATTCTGTTCCATTGATTTGTATGTCTATCCTATGCCAGTACAACATTGTCTTGATTACTGTGCTTGTTTTCATTTTTTTGTTTCTTTAAATGTTTATCTTTAATTTTATTTAAATGGAAGAATATGTCATCCCCTTTTTCTTTCCCCAAATTGATACTAGCTCTTGGCAAGAATGTAACTGAGGCTTCGTAAAATCAAACCATCAAAGCCTCTCTTGTGAAAATCATTGAGAAGTCATTAAAGGGACTATGACCATATTCTTATTCTAACAAATCCCAAAGGGGATCAAGAAAGGAACAAACATCTACCCTTGCCACAATAATCGGATTTAGTGATTCCCAGGGAACAGGGAAGACACACTGCTAATTATGAGGCAGTTAAGGAATTATTTCATTTCTCAATGTGGCTTTAGAATGTACTAGACCTAAGAAGTGATGTCTGTCTTTGAGCTATGGGTATGAATGTATTTGATTTAGCAGGCTCATGTTTAAAGAAACTAATAGAAATATTGAATATTGGAAAGAAAGACCTACCTGGAGGGCCCTCACCCACCTTGAAGGATGGATCATAGACTGTCAACACCCCATGAGAGTGATCATGCATTACTCACCAACTTGATGAAGCCTGCAGACCTGACTCCAGAAGAGTTGCCATCACTAGCAGAATTGAATGGGGGAAGGGCAGTGATCCAGGGACCCCATCCTGGTGGGGAAAGAGTGGGATTTCTGAAAGTGAAGAAACCCTGCAAGGGTGGGTGTGGGAGGGTTGCTGATGGATGCACTACAGAGAAAGGCCATTTAATTAACGGAGAACAGGAGAGTGAAGTCAGCATTTGATTCTTGAGGCACTTTTCTCTTTGGTCTCTGGGAAAATCTTAGTTATTACTCAGCTATAACATTCTCCTAGTGCATTGTAATTCCTCTTTTAAGTTGCGCTGCTCTTCATTAAAGCAAGTCACCTATGGCAGCCCAGCCTCAGGTGATGGTCTTGGAAGGATAAAAAGGGGCTTTCGAGAAGGAGCAGGGGACCTGCCCCAGCCCCACCTCTTCCCTGAGCAGCATCCCAAGTATGTCCCAAGCTCCAGGCAGTGGCCAGCATTATGCGATGTGACCTGTGCAGAGCGTAGATTTATTAATAAAATGGTGGCCCAGTTCCCATGTGAAAAACTTGAGAGGCATAAGACTGAATCATCTACTTCCCTGTTTATGTCAGATGAAACCCACCTCTGAAGGGGGCACTGGGAAGAGGTGAACATCTAGGTGACATTTTAAAGTGCATTCATTTGTTCACAGCTCTATAGAGAGTCCTACTATGTACCAGGCTTCTTGTATTACATATTTTTTGTCATCTAAATCTTTTCTGAAAGAAGGTAAGGTATAGAAATAGAGAGAGAGAGAGAAAGAAGAAAAAAACTCAATAAATCTTGGTTGAATAAATGAATTGCAAGAGCCAGATGGCATGCGCCTTAAATGAGCAGGGATTTTTCCAGGAGGCTGAAGGAATAATGATCTGGGAGTGGCTTTCGAGAGTTAGAAAGGCACTACCCTGCCTCACTACTCCATGACTATGGGATGGCCGCCTCCCCAGAAGGCAGCTGCTGAGTCCTCAGTCAGAGGGAACTGGAGAAAGGATGTCTGCAGGTGCTGAGAATGTAAGACGCTGGGGAAGGAGTGGGGGGAAGTTGGCGTGGGGGAGGGTGAGTGCAGAAGGTGGATGGAGGATGAAATGGGCTCTCGTTCAGACAGTATTACCAGGATTACCAGGATATGGAGCCTGGTGGGATTAGCTTTTAAATGGTTCTCCAAACTGGTGCTATTAGAGGCTTGATTATGCTAATTCTAATAATCATCAAATAGCTTCTGCTTTCAAGAACCTACAATGTGCCAGGATCATGATGAAGCTCTTTACAAACACGATTTCATGTCATTTTTACAATGCTGCAAAGTAAATATCATCCCCTTTTTACAGAAGATGAAACTGAGACTTGAAGAAGGGAAGTAATTTGTCCAAGAGCCCACAGCTAATAAGTGACGTGATATTATTCGGACCCAGGTCTGTGTTTCTTTAAACACTAGGCCATCCCTAGCAGCCCCATCTGTCCTAACCAGAAGCCAGTTCAGCCTGAGGCATTCGGTGGTGTTGGAGGCATGTGGGGGAGTCCTTGAAAACTCTGGAGTGTCCACAACTGCACCTTTGCAGCTCCAAGCCCCTGGCCAGAAATCCCACTGCCCTGCTGGGTCCCACTGCCAGCATTGCCCTGAATCCCCCTGGGCTCCACTCCTCTTTCCACAAAGGGCTGGGGGCCCAGAGATATGCAGCCTGGGGTGACCTTTGCTGTCTCAGCAGGGAGTTGACCCCCTAGGCCCCCTCCTGAGCATAGCTGTGTGGGCCACATTCTGGCCAAGGTGTGGCTAGCCCCCTATGCATTTATTTGGAGTTACCAGCCACCCACCGAGCTGAGTGCTCTGTGCATATGCATAATTCACTAATTCATTTATTCAAAACTGGTGTATGGAGTACCTACTAGGTGCCAAGTGCTGAAGATCTGGTGTAGAATAAAATAGACGTGTTCCCTGCCCTCATAGAGCTTACAGTCTAGCAACAGAAACCATTATTAAGCAAAAATGGAATCAAAACAACTGCAGATTGTGATAAATTCTATGAAGGAAATAGAAAGAGGGCTGTTGCAGGGTGATGGGAAACTATTTTAGACAGAGTTGTCAGCAAAGGCTTCTCTGAGTGCGTGACCTTTCAGCTGAGACACTCTAGACCCCTTATCACCATTCTTGGTGATGGGGTGAGGGGCAGACCCACCACTGCCACAGCTAGCACCTGTGGTTCTCTTTTGGATGACTGGCTGCCCTTGAGTACTGGAGCCACTCTGCCCGCATGCAAGCTGGAAAGGCCTGGAAGTGTTTTTATCCACCATCCACCCACTCTCAGCCCCATTGGTCGCTCTCAACAAATGACTCCCAAAAAAGCTGGGAGGTACAAAGGCTCCAACTCCCTTTACTGGGGTGGGGACAACTCTGAGGCATAACTTACATTCCAGAGTCCCCCAGGGGACCAGGCTGAAGCCACCCTCCAGAGAACTTGGCTTGGAATCACCCCCTGTGTGACTCACCCCCCTCCTTTACCAGTCCCCCACCGGCATCCTTTCTTAATAAATCACTTGCACACAAATCCTCATCTCAGGGTCTTCTTCTGGGGAACCTGACCTAAGACAGACATGAAAAATGAGAAGGAGCCAGCCATGCAAATAGCTGCGAGAAGAGCTCCAGGTGTGACAGGAAGAGCTGAGGACAGGAAATCTGAAGGGTGAGGCTGACATAGGTAAATGAGTGAAAGAGTAACTCCCTCCTGTTTTTCTTTCCTTACTAATGAATGACCTTTCCTTTTGTCTCCTTTGTGGGCTCTTCTGCGTTTGCTGGGTCTCTGGATACTGAGGATAACAACAGCTAACATTTATTGGGTAGTTGCTAGGTGCCAGACACTATTCTAGACACATTACATGGATTTACCATACAGCTATTGAATGGATAACATGGGAAGATAGATATTAATCAATTAAATGTGTAATAATAAGTGTGAGGAATGCTCTAGCAGAAAGTAACAGGCTCTGCAAGAGTGTCTAACAAACAACCCTGATCAGACATGGGTCAGGGAAGGCTGCCCCAAGGAAGCGATGCGTGAGAAAAAAGTGAAGAATGAGCTAAGAAGTGAAGGGGGTGGGGTGGGAAAGTCTCCTAGAAAGAAGGAGCAAAGGCCTGGTGGCTGATGGGGAGAGGGAGGGGAAGACATGATGTGTTTGAGGAACTGAAAGGAAGCTGGTGCAGCTGGAGAGGCCTGGAGTGGGGACAGCATGATCCTGGGTGAGGATGAGGCCAGGGAGTCGGCAAAGGGAGGGCGTTTGATATAAGCTAAGGAGTTGGCTCTTTATCCCAGGACCCATGGAAGCCATTAGAAGGTTTTTTAGTTTTAGTTTTTTGTGACAGTGTCTCACTCTACTGGCCACGGTAGAGTACAGTGGCGTCATCGTAGCTCACTGCAGACTCCTGGGCTCAGTCAGGGATCCTCCTGCCTCAGCCTCCTGAGTAGCTGGGACTACAGGCATGCGCCACCACACCTGGCTAATTTTTCTTTTTGTAGAGATGGGATTTCGATATGCTGCTCAGGCTGATCTTGAACTCCTGGCCTCAAGCAATCCTTCCGCCTTGGTCTCCCAAAGTGTTAGGTGACGTGAGCCACCACACCTGACCTAGAAGGTTTTAAGAGGGGAGTGATGTGACCCCATTTGGGGCTGCAGCACAGAGATAAAATGGGAGAAGGGCAGAGCAGGTGAGGCCAATTAGGAGCCACTGCAGAGGGGGCAACAAGGTGTTAGTGGAGTTGATGAGGGGGCAGATTAGAGATGCCTTGGAGGTAAAATCCACAGGACTTGGTGATGGCCCCTAGTATTCTGGCTTGCCTATTAGCTGACAATGGTGCCATTGAGTAGGACAGAGAACCTTGGAAATGCGTCAGGAGTGAAGAGTCACAAGGGAGGTCTTGGACATGTTGGGGTCAAGCTACCTTTGAGACACCGAGGCAGAGATGTGGACTCGGCAGTGGGTAAGCTCCTCTCGGACAGGAGCTTAGACAAGAGGTTTTCTGGGCTGGGGACATAAAGGTATGAATCATCAGCAGACGGATAGCAATTGGAGCAGGATGAGATCACGAGGGACAGAGTCCACAGTCAGGGTGAAAGGCCTAGTATTGGGCCTTGAGGAACAGGATCATTTGATGGGTGAGGGAGCGAGGATGACCCTGCCAAGGAGACTGAGAAGAAGACCAAGGAGTTAAGAGGTACACCAGGAGAGATGGTGTCAAGGGAGCCAAAGAAGATAGTGTTTCAAGAATGCAGTAATCAAAAGGTCTAACAAAATGAAAATGGAAAAAAATGCCCTTCAAATTCTGAGACAGGGAGGTCATAGCACAACCATCATGTTCCAAGGGAGTTGTGGAGGTAAGAGCTAGATCGACTGAGTGCTGGATGAAGTGAGCAGGCATGCCACGCTCTTCTGAGGAAGTTGGTGGTGAAGGGGAGGAGACAGGTGGGGAGGGGAGCTGGTGTAACGGATGCAGTTACAAGGCTGAGATCCAGTGCTCAGCGGGGTAGAGTGAGGCACCGGAGAACAGAGGGCCTGGGGACCGAGGGCTGGAGAAGCACCGTCTGAGCCAGGAGGAGGCTGCTTCCTGTTTAAAGGGCCTGAACATACGAGTGGGAAGCTGGGGAAGGTGCTTCCTGGTGGCTTCAATCCTCTGTATGACGAAGGCGGCAAGGTCACAGCCGAGAGTGAGGAAAAGCGGGTTAGTTGGAGTGTGGGTTTCTGCCAGACAGATACGAAAAGAGGATTGACAAGAGTGTTATTAAAATGTTGGGCCTTGGCATCCAAGTTGGACAAGGAGGAAAAGTGGAGAAAGGAGAGAGCTGACACATCAGGAGAACACAAAGAGGTCAACAGCACAGTCTGATGAGTCAGAATGGTGACTGCGAGGTAGAACGGGCCAGGTGGGAGCAGGGGTGTAGTCTGGGACGAGGACAAGGCCCAGTGTGTGGCGGTAAGAGAGTGGCTCAGGCAGCCTGCAGGAGGCCAAGGAGCTGTCTGCATGCACGGGCACTGAAGCGACCCGGGCTGATGGCAGGAAGCAGCAAGGCCCCTGAGAAGGCCACTAAGCTGAAAACAGAGCACAGCCCTTGGCTTTGGCAAAATGGAGGTGAACAGTCATCACCTGGAGAGCAATTTCAAGGTGACTGTGGCGGGCCGGGGCGTGAGCAGGAGCTGGCAGAATAGAGGCATCCTGTAGAAACAGCCTTGGGCTTGGGGGAAGGAGGGCAGAGAAATGCTCAAGTCTCTCTTGCTCTGCAGCAAGGTGTGGGGTCAAGAGAGGGAATTTCTTAGGATGGGAGAGACTTGGGCTTGAACAGATGGGAATGCTATAGTAATGACACAGGAGGAATGGAGAGGTGAAGTACTGGGGGAGCTGGGCACAGGTGGGGACCAGCCTCTGCCAGGTGGTGGGGTATATCCTCCTTGGAACCAGGAAGGAGGCTGAGAGGATGGAGTAGATGGGGCAGGCTTGTAGCCTCCTATGGTGGCTTCTCTTTCCCAGGGAAGCACGAGGTGAGGCCATCAGCAGAGTGTGCTATTGAGAAATTAACCCCTGCATCATTCCCCCTATCCCCGCAGTAACTCATCAGGAAGGAATGAAAGGGATGTGTTCTAAGGCCTGGCCTTTTCTCTCCCCCTTCATGCCTGAGAAAGTAAACAGGCTGTTTTGCAGTTCTTGGTCTGAGCTCTTTCTGAAGGCTACGCGTGTCCTGGGGAGTTGATTCTCTGGGAAGGAGGAGAGGGACACAACAGGCGTTCTGCATCCCACCCTGACCTGCCCCCAGGAAAGTGGCTGTGCGTGACTGAACATGCCGAGGACTAAGGCCTGCAACTTTGGGGGCCTACGGGAGAGCCCCCCTTGAAAGAGCCTGGGAGGGAAGGAGTAGAGGGTCCTCTCCACCAGGACCAGGCTGGACAGTGAGGCCCTGTAGGTGGGGGACAAACAGTGGAAGCCCCGTGGCAGTAATGGCTGATGTCTGCAAAAGCAGCAGTGGCCTGAAAAATACTTCAGCCTTTCCCTGCGAGGGAGTGGAGCTCAGACTGGCTATCTTTGGGGCTGTGCAAACCCCTGGAGTACTCGGCCGATTGGCGAGAGCTGGAGGGGAGCTATGAGTGATATGGAAATCTTGCTGATCTGGTGGGTAGGGACTCAAGCTGAATTTAATTTGATTTAGACCAACTAAGAGATGTATTTACGTCATGAATTTGTGGAGAGTGTCCAGCGGGCCCAGGCCCTGAACAAAGGGTGAACAGTGAGTGGGAGTTGACATCTGGCTCCCCTCACCCTGCACCCTGAGGCTGGAACATAGCAGACACAGAGCTACCACGTGGTGCCACTCGGCCTTCACAGATGAACACAAGGACTTCCCTCCCAGCCAGGCCCAGGAGCAGGGCAGCAGGGCAGCCCCACACGGACCCTGTGCTCACAGTCTGACAATCTGGACAGAGCCCTGGCTCCTTTCCTCCCACAGCCGTCATGTTCTCCTAGGCCGGGCCACCTGAGCTTCTTGTCCATGTGGCCCTAGGGCTGGGCCTCTGGTTTCATCACTGTGGGTTTGTGTCCAATTCCCAGTGCTGTACGTACTGAGAGCTGGGCAGGCTGCTCACAGGAATTCTCCTGCTCTGTCTTGGCAAACACTTTGTCACATGGGGTACCAAAAATGGGTGAGCAGGGGGCCAGAGACCAGTGGGTTGGGATTCTGAGACCCCTGTATCCCCGTGGGGTTTGAAGCAAGAGCCTTTTTAGCACAGCCTTTTTAGCCTTTTTAGGCTGCTGACTTGAGCTGCAGGAGGGCAGGGGTCCTGACTCGCCTGCCTTCCGAGTACCTCGCTCACTAGGCTGGTGCTGGGCAGAGAAAACAGGGTTAGCAGAGCTGCAGCCCTACCAAGGCCCAGGCTCGGTATATAGGTCAGGTCAGCAAACACCACAAGCCCTTCTTCCAGCACATGCCAGGCCTATGGGTCTGGACAAGCTCTAAGGCTTGGTCCCCTTTTCCCTCAGAAGGGGAAATTCTATCTTTTCATTCCTTCAATAAATATTTATCATTCGTTGTGTGAGGCCCTGTGCTGACCACTGGGATATGACAGTGGACAAGGCAGACTTATCCCTTCTGCTTTCAAGGAACTCACAGTCTGTAGGTGGGGTAGGCAGACACAGACACAGACAGTGGTGACGCCCAGGCTTAGTGCTGCGGTGGCAAGTCCAACCCAGCCCAGAGGTAAGGGATAGCTTTCTGGAGAAAGCAATGGTTCCGAACTGGTACAGTTGGTTTCAAGGTACCAAAATGCACCCAAGGCAGAGCAAGTCGCAAGGGGCGTTATTTTGTGACTATGTGTAAGAGACCTCATGACCAGTTTTGTTTTATGTGGACTGAAACCCAGAAGTCAGAAACTGTCTCTGCATGTGTCCCTCAGGGAGCCACATGGTCTCTAGTCTCCTTCTACTTTTCAAAGTTTGCAGGACTGATGACTGCTGGGACAGGGGTACAGGAGAGAAGGTCTCTGCAGTTTTGGCCCAGTGACTAAGTGGCCGAGGATGCCCTTGCCGAGACAGGAGTGCCTGAGTTGAAGATGAGCAGATCTGGGACAGGAGAGGCATGAACTCAGTTTACCTAAGGGGCATGCAGGGTGCAGTATGGAAAAGGGTCTTGGTTATAGGGATCTGGAGCTCAAGGGAGAGGCCCAGACTGGAGATGGAGATTTGGAAGTCATAAGTGTGTGGCTGGCAGTAGACAAGATGGGCCAGGGAAAAGGGGCAGAGGGGAGAAAAGAGGAGGCCTAGGACAGAACCCTGGAAGAGCAGAGGTGGAGGTGTTGAAGGAACTGGAGAAAGCGTAGCCAGTGAGTGTGGGCCAGTGAAGCCAAGGGGAAGCTCTGTTTTCATAAGTCAGCAATGAGCAGGCATAATTGGCTAAAAACTATACTTTTTTAAATTTAGAGAAGAACCCCCACTAAGTCCTCAAAGTTCTGGAAAAAAGGGCAAAAATGCATAAAAGTTGCAATTCCTTCCCCATGGTACACCACAATTACCAATGGCGAAAAACCAGTTCACTGGGAATATTCATTTTTGATCTGTTTGTCATCCAGACCAAATCGTTTGGCCAGAATCGCTGGAGCCAGTCCCATCCCCTTCTCGCACACCAGGGGGCGCACACGCACTGTTTGTGAATCCAAGTCCAGGACAAAAGCGGGCAGTGAATTAGGTGGTAACCAGAACTTGATTCCTCAGTCCAGATCCCTAAACCCCATGGCAACCTTGCCCTGCACATTACCACTGTGGCCCCTGAATCCCGGTGCCTCAACGATCCCCAAACCTTGTTTCTTTCTCACCTGCATCCAAACTCAGAGGGGTATCAGAGAAACCCCACAGAGGAAAAACCCCATCTCCTCTTCTGCTCACTCACCTGAAGCAGCTTATAGGTTCCTCTTCCTTCCTGGTGAAGCCTTGATGGCTGGCACTGGAGGTGGCATGTGGCTTCTGCTGACTCTTAAGTGATGGTAGCAGGGACTAGGGTGGCAGAAGGGGTCTGGAGGCAGGGGCTTTTGATTTGGAGCTAGCCAAGGCCCTCCCAGGCTTTAGGACTTGGAACAAATCTTCAGGTAGGTTATGGGCTTAGCCCAGAAATTGGGTCAGCACTTGAGTTTCGTACGTGGAGTCAGAAACTCAATACCAAGCTTTATACTAGTTTTGAGGGGCATTATTACGTGTTGAATTCAGGGGCTAAGGTGAGGTTCACAATTGGAACTGGTATCGCCATTGGGGTGTTGGCTAGCCTTCAGTCGGGGTTGGCACCAGGCCAGAGAAATAGTGGGTGGGTACGGGGATGAAGGAGGCTTGTGTGGAATTTCTGCAAAGCCAGCCTATCTTGGATCCCAAGATTATTATTAGAGTTGGGTCAGGTTAGCATCATAAATGGCCTCAAGGACAGGTGGGGTTTGAGGTCAGTATCCATGTTAGTGGTCCTTTTCTGGTGATCCACTCGCAACTCTGGAACTAAGCATCCCAATTCAGAGTGTGTTGGTGTTGACCTAGGAATGGAAGTGCAGTAAGGATTGGGGTTCAGAAATGAGAGTATTAGGGTCTATAGTAAGGTAGCTATTGGACTCTAGGGTTTATTTAGGGATGGGGGGGTCAGCCTTGGTACAGGGGCCCATTTAATGTTCAGGGTTGGTGCTAGTGTCACCATCAAGCTTAGGATAGAAGTAATAAAGGGGTTTAGAAGTCAGAAGTGGTATTTGGGGTCAGGGGTTCAGATCAAAATTACCACTTGTGTCAGTTTCGGGGCACACTTAGAGGTCTGGACTCAATATTGGGTTTGGGCCTGAGCTCACTATCAGGTTAACATCTGTAAGCAAAGAAAATTGGGGTCCTAGAGTAGTATTAGGTTCATGTTAGGATTGGGAACCAGTAGAAGATCTGGACTTAGTATTAGAGTTTGGTCTGTCCATAATCACTACTGGGGTTCAGGCTCAATACTGGGGCTCCGGTCGGTTTAGCTTTGGGGTTGGGTTGTGGCCTCTCTGGGCCTCCGCGGCTCAGCGGCTCTACTATTGGGAGTGCACGAGGGGAGGGGCAGCGCCGGGGGCGCGCACGGCAGGGGCAGGGGCGCGGGCGCGAGCACGAGCGGGGGCGCGCGGCTGGAGCTGGCGCGGGAGCGGCGGGAGCGGTGGCGGCGGCGGCAGAGGCGGCGGCTCCGGCTCCGGCTCGGGCTCCGGCTCCGGCTCGGGCGGCGGTGGCGGGAGCGGGACCAGGTGGCCGCGGCAGCGGCGGCGGAAGAGGAGCGGGAGCAGCGGCCCCAGCGGCTTGGGGGGGACATGCGGACCGACGGCCCCTGGATAGGCGGTGAGTGACCCCCAGGGCCCCCTCCAGTTCCCTCGGCGCCTGTTCCTACCCCATTCTCCCCGCCCTCCCCCTGCGTCCACCCGCGGAGCTGGGGGCGGTCCCGGGGGGCCGAGGGCGCCGCTTAGGCCGGGCCGCGCCCCCACCTGCCGCGCCCGCAGCCTGGGCGAAGCCCCCCCGCCCCAGCCCCGCGGCTCCTCCCCGCGTTTACCCCGCGGCTGACGCGCCCCACCGCCGCCGGCTAGCTGGCTCCCCGCCGCCCCTCTCCGCCCGCACCCTCCCTCCGCGCCGCACCTGAGCCGCAGCCCGCCCCCCCAGAGCAAAGTTTCCCGTTCGCGTTTTTGCTCCCCCTCGCCGGTCCCGCCTCACCCCCTCCTCCGGCGCGGACGCGCTCCGGGGGCGGCCCTCGGTCTCCACCGCCCCCCGGTTCCGGGCGGGTCCAGGCCGCGCCCCCGCCCCCGCCGCACCGGCGCCCCCTCCCAGCCGGCGGGGGAGCCGCAGCCGCCGCGCCCCCGTCTCGCTCGCGGCCCGGCGCACGTGCGGTCCCGGGATGCGCCGCGCGCGAGTTGGGGCCCCCACCCCCCTCAGCCGCGAGCGCGGGCTGGGGAGGGGCCGGGGCGGGCCGTACCCACCCCCACCCGGGTGCAACGCCCAGAAGGCCCTAGAGCGACCTGTCCCTTGAGGACGTGTCCACTCGGGCCCGCTCCGAAAGTTCACTCAGTCGTCGCCCCACGTCCCGTCCCGTCCCGGGTGCCTGGTCCCCATTGCTGTGCCTACGTCTCTGTCGCGGCTTTTTTCTCTCTTTCCCTCGGTGTCTCTGTTTCCCTGTGTCTCTGTCTCCCGGTCTCGCCCCCTCGCAATCCTAGGGTCTCTCCAGCTGTCTGCGTTCTGTCTCCCCGGGTCATTTTGTTCTCCCTTCCCGGGTCTCCCTGTTCCCTCTCCGCGTCTGTCTCTGCCTTCTCTCTCCCACTGTCTCTTGGTGTCTCTGCACCCCCTCGGCTAGGCCCCCCTCCCCCATTTCCCTGGAATGCTGCCCCTCTGGTTCTTCCACCCGTGAGAGAGGAGGGCTAGCCTTCCTCCCCTCTTCCCCCCACCCCCAGTGCTGGGCCCCTGTGCTGGGGCGGGTGGGGGTGGGGAGCACTACCTGCCTGAGCTGCGGAGTGGGAGGGAGGCCGCCTGGGAGGGGAGGCTCTGGGTTCCCCTGGGGGGCCGTATGGCAGGGCCTGGGAGGCTGGATGCGGAGTGTTGATGACTAAGGCTCCACTTTGGCTTCTGAAGGGACAAGGGCTGGGATCCAGAGTGACCTGGCGCCAGGTCTGACCTGGGGGTGCAGGGAAGTGCATTGGCAGGGAGGCCTGGGAAAGGATGTGTGTGGGGGTTGGGGAGATCCTTAGTGGTCAGGGGTCTCCTGAGCAGGGAAAGGATCAGGTCAGGGATCCTTTGGGAGCCGTCAGAGATCTGATGGGATCCAGAAGACAGTTCTGACAGGAAATCTAAGGAAATTCTATGCAGCTCCTTGTTAACTCTTGCTTCAGGGAGCACGAAAATCCCTGTTTTTTACTGATTATATGAATGAGCCTAGGGCTTCAAGAAGGAGCAGGTGTGTAACTGCCCACGTACAGCTCCTCCACCCTGAAACCCTGGCACAGGCCACACACCATGCACACTTGTACCCTCCCACCTTTATCCCCACACTCAGCTCACCCCTGCACACTCCACACTTACTTGCCTTCTTGCCCTCACTGCTGCACTCTTGGGCCGGCCTGTCAGCCCGTGCTCATAAACCCGCTGTGCTTGCACACTCTCCCAGCATGCCTGTGCGCATGCACACCCAGTCTTGTGCATTCTTGTACTTGCACTTTTCTTGCACATTTTTACTTGATTAATTTCCCCATTATCATTTGAAATGTCTTTACAGTTTCGTTTTCTTCTCCTATTGGTCTTCTTCCTCCCTCTTTCCTTTATCAAGAAAACTATTTTAACATAATTGCTTCCTTCCTTCCTTCTGGAGCTCCTGACCTCCCCCCTCCCCAGCCTTGTGTGCTCTGTGGAGGTTGGCTTGGTGTGCAGGGCTTCTGAGAGAGGAGGGTGGATTTGGGTGCTAGTGAAGCAATTTGGCAGGGGAGGTAGACTGCAGTAAAGGTAAACTGGCTTAAAATCTTTTCTTGGTGATTGATGTTCAACAAAACTAGCCCTGGCAATTTGGGCTCTCTGCTGTTTTTCCCATCATTTTTGAGGGTCCTCAGTCAGAGGAGGGTGGGACTCAGACCTCCTGCAGTAGAGGTTGTGATACACACTTCCAGCTTGAGATCCGGATGAGGTCCCTTTCTCCCTGAGTCTGTTTCACTCCCTGTAAAATGGGGCAGCTAATCCAAGCCAAACGAGATCCCAGTGCTGTTTTGAGAATCCAAAGGAACTGTGTGGCAGTGCATTGTAGGCGATGACAGTCACCTGCCATATGACTGACACTGTTGGCCCAAGCTTCCAGCCAGGGGCCTGCCCTGGAGAAGCTCATGGTCCCTGGGGCAGGAGGTTGTATCATGGGGATGTAAAAGCAATTCAGTAACCTATTATTGATTGCTGACTGTGTGCCAAACACCAGGCTAGGCACTTTGAGCCAGGCTGCCTTGCTTCCTTTGGGACTAACAGCTCTATAGAAGAGGCAGCCCACTTCTTAGGAGCTGCTATGGTTGAGGCATCAGCTTGCCTAAAGCTGCCGCAGGTTCTGAGCTAAGGTTAGAAGGTTGGGGAGACATGAGACAGGGTAGAGTTGAGAGGTCATGGTGAGATGAGTCCCAAAGGAGACCAAGAAGTAGTATCTGGGCTGGGTTTGGAAGGATGAGTAGGAGTTTGCCAGTTGAAGAAGGCAGAAAAGACTTAAGGTAGGAAAAAGTGTGAATTAAGACTCAGAGGTGGCCAGTCGTGGTGGCTCACGCCTGTAATCCTAGCTCTCTGGGAGGCCGAGGTGGGGGGATCATTTGAGCTCAGGAGTTCGAGACCAGCTTGAGCAAGAGCGAGACCCCATCTCTACTATAAACGGAAAGAAATTAATTGGCCAACTAATATATATAGAAAAAAAATTAGCCGGGCATGGTGGCGCATGCCTGTAGTCCCAGTTGGGAGGCTGAGGCAGCAGGATTGCTTGAGCCCAGGAGTTTGAGGTTGCTGTGAGCTAGGCTGACGCCACGGCACTCACTCTAGCCTGGGCAATAAAGTGAGACTCTGTCTCA
>VSMD01001835.1:0-18002 GCA_008750895.1 Mirza zaza | reverse complement strand
GGTCCACAGGGCACGAGCTGTTTTGATCTCGTTGTAGCCCAGTTGCTTCACTGAACGGTTCTATTTGACAGTATTCTATCTGGTATTTGTTCCTGTGACAGCAATTTGCTGTTACAGAAAAAGTATCTTCTTGTGGACGTTTAGTTTTGCAGGCAGGAAGTTGGGGAGTGGCTCTTGAAGCTGTGTAATGTTTTCTAACCCAATTTCTCGTCTGGGAAATACTTGTTTTTGGAGTTCTGGGCTCCAGATCCGTGAGAGAATAGATTTCTGTGACTTGAAGCCACCAGGTTTGTGGCATTTGGTCACAGCACTGCTAGGAGACTAACGCTGCCCTGCAGGGGCGACGGTCTGGGTTTGCTCCAGGATCTGAAGGAGACCTGGGCCCCTGGCGTGGGGGAGGACACTTGGCTGATGCGGAAAATGTCGGGCGCCGGGTTGCGGCCAATTGCCGCCTCCCCGTAGTTCCGCATCTCCGGGGGCCAGTGCTGTGTGTGGCCAGTTGGACGCTGCTGGGGCCGCGCCCCACGGCGCCGGGCCGCCCCAGACACCCGCCGGGACCCCGAGTGCTGGAATGCCCCAGGCCCTCGAGCCGCGGCCTGTTTCCGGCTACACTGCTTGCGTGATCCTGATTGGGTAATTTTTGAATCCCACTGTTTTCGATTGGATGTTAAAGCTTGTTGTTCATTGGATGTTAAAGCTTGTTGTTCATTGGATGTTAAAGCTTGTTGTTCATTGAATGTTAAAGCTTGTTGCTGATTGGATGCTTCTTGAGCCTTACGAAGGGTATAAAAGCAGGGGCAGAAGGGCAGGAAGGGGGAGAACATGGGAAGATGTGAAGAGAGCTGTAACACTAGGCGTGCCGACCCTGCTGTAGAAGAATAAAGGCTGTTCTCCGGCTCTTCGTGTGCCGCTGGGTTCTTTCCCCGGTCAAACGAATAAGAGCTGTAACAATGGCTATAACGCTAGCTGTACACGCTGCCGCAACATTTTGGTTCCCTGACCGGGAAAGCCGACCGAGCTGGTCCCTCGAAGACACCGGAATGGCGAACAGTGCGGACAGGAACGGCGTTGGCGGAGCTGGCCCCTTGAAGCCACCAGAACAGAGAACGGTGCAGACAGAGAACGGCACAAACAGCGTGGAGGACCGGACTGCATCCGGACAGTGGATGGCACTGAGCAGAATTTTTCTCCTTCAGCGCCAAGGGCAATAGGCTTGCCAAAGCTTTGCTGAGGGAGGGGAAGCAGGGGCACTGACGCATACCACATTGTGACAGGCCTCCCGGCAGGTGCTGGCCTCCACCGTGCTCTTGGCCAAGGGCAATAGCAGGAGGCTGAGCAAGTGTGTGCCAGCTTAGCCAGCTGGAGCGGCAGACCAAGGCCAGGACATCGGACAAGGTAGGGTCCCCGCGACCCACCTGAGATAAGCCTGTCACAGAAGAGGAGCCTGTCGGCTCCTATGGTATAAGCCGTTGGTGGGACGGCAGAGGAGCCCCATTGGTTTCTAGGGCGTAAGCCCCATCAATGGGACAGAAGAGGAGCCCATCGGCTCCTAGGGTATGAGCCTGTCAGTGGGACGGAAGAGGAGCCCAGTCGGCTCCTGGGGTGTAGGCCTGTCAATGGGACGGAAGAGGAGCCCCATTGGCTCCTAAGGACAAGGATCTCCTACGGGAGGGAACGTGGAACCTCTGAGTGAATGTGAGTGGAGGGAACAGTGACTGCTTGTGGTCATTGCATCAGTAGCCCCACAGCTATGGGGTTTGAGTGGGTTCTAATCTGGGGTTCTGTGGCGACGTTGGCATAATGGTGATTGCCAAGACGCGCCTAAGCTCCCTCAAGGGACATAGCTAGGTGGGCACCTGAGAGCAGGAAAGGAGTGTTGTCGGGTGGCGTAGGGAACTGGAGCGCTGGTTAGGAGCTAGAGCAGGGATGAGAGTCTAGGCAGGGATGAGGTTCAGAAAAGGAGTGGTGTCAGGTGGCGTAGGGACCAGAGTCTAGGCAAGGACAAGGTTCAGGAAAGTAGTGTTGTTGGGCGGTGTAGGGAACAGGGGTGCTGGATAAACATGGAAGGGTTCGAATCCAAGCCAACAGTTGTAAGGTGCATGCTGACAAGTTTCATGCATTCAGTATGGAGAGTGGTGACTGGGACTGCATCTCCACCACTCGTCTGCCGGTTGCAGTCTGCCCCAGCCTTTCCAGATGCCTCTGCATGAAATTAAAGGTCCACCGCAGGTTTGGGATGCCGGAACCATCCAGCCGGGGCAACCTGCCCTGTATTATCAGCCTTTCTCCACCACCGATCTATTGAATTGGAAACAGTGTACACCATCCTACTCAGAGAAACCGCAGGCCCTCATTGACCTCCTGGAGTCTATCTTCCAGACTCACCGTCCCACGTGGGAAGATTGCCGGCAAATCTTGCTGACTCTCTTCAATACTGAAGAACGGCGTCGGATCATGATTGGAACTCGGAAGTGGCTGCAGGAACGGGTACCGATGGGCACCCTGGATGTGGAACAGTGGGTATCACAAGTGGTGCCTGAGACCAACCCAGAGTGGGATTTCAACGCACCAGAAGGACAAGTGGCACTCAAGCAGTATCGAGAGGCTCTTCTCCAAGGAGTGCAAGAAGGGGCCAAAAAGCCGACCAACATGAACAAGGTTGCCTTAATTACCCAGAAGCCAGAGGAGTCACCGTATGACTTCTACAAGCGCCTCTGTGAGGCATACCAGATATACACACCTATTGACCCGGAGGCAGCCGAAAACCAGAGAATGGTGAATGCAGCGTTCATTGGGCAATCAGCCTCTGACATTCAGAGGAAGCCGCAGAAGCTTGAAGGATTTGCAGGCATGGGTATCATGCAGTTAATGGAAGTGGCCCAGAAGGTGTACGTCAACCAGGACCAGACTGCTCAGAGGGAGAAAGATCATAGGATGAAGAAAAAGGCTGCCCTCCTGGCTGCTGCCCTCGGTAGATCCAACCCGTCCAGGCAGCCCAGACCCCCAGGAAAGGGGGAAACCAGAGGACGGGCACCCTTGGCAAGAGACCAGTGCGCCAATTGCAAGAGGTTTGGCCACTGGAAGAATGAATGCCCCCACAAGGGAAGTCAGCTAATAAAGGGAGGAACCAGAGGATGGGTGCCCCTGGCAGGACACCAGTGTGCCAATTGCAAAAGGTTTGGCCACTGGAAGAATGAATGCCCCCACAAGGGAAGTTGGCTAGTGCAGCCTGCATCCCCACGAAAGGGGGGAAGCAGAGGATGGGTGCCTCTGGAGGGAGACCAGTGTGCCAATTGCAAGGGGTTTGGCCACTGGAAGAACGAGTGTCCCCACAAGAAAAGTCACCTGTTGCAAAGGAGGGCCCTGTTCAGGACAACCCAACAGAAACCGGGAGCCCAAGAGCTAGTGGGGTTCGCTGGCATTGAGTCTGAGTTGGGCCGACTGGGTTCCTGCAGCCCTCAGGAACCCACAGTCGAGATGGAAGTAGGGGGCCAACAGATGACTTTTGTGGGCACACCTGGAACGGAAGACACTGGAACAGACGGTGCGGGGGCTCCAGGCCCGGCTTGAGGCTGAACAAGCTGCCCTCAGAGGCAAGAGGCAGGTACCCATGGGGGTACTGGTGCAGACTGTGGGCCCTGGCAGAGGCCAGTGGCCTGTCTGTCCAAGCGGCTGGACTTGGTAGCGTTGGGATGGCCGCCTTGTTTGTTGGTCAAGAAGGCGGACTGGCATGTTTGGGCAGGGTGTCCATGTGGACCTTGAACCCTGACACCTTCCTTCCTACCGGGGCAGGGTCCCTGGACCATGACTGTGCTGAGGCCGTGGAAGAGGTCAGTGCTAGTCGGGCAGACTCGAGGGATGGTCTGTTGCGGTCGCCTGACCTTGAGCTACAGCAGCAGCTACATCCAGAATGGCAAACAGTTGGCTGGCTACGCAGTCACCACAGGGAGCGAAGTTATCACGTCAGCCCCTCTGCCTCAGGGATGGTCAGCACAGAGGGCAGAGTTATGGGCACTCATCCAAGCCCTCAGGTAAGCCCACGACACAGACTCCAAATATGCCTTCGCTACGGTGCACATACATGGGACAATCGACAAGAAAAGAGGGTTATTGACCACAGGGGGAAAGAAATCAAGAATAAGGAAGAAATTCTTCAACTACTGGAAGCAGTGTGGGCACCAAAGGAGATTGCAGTCATCCATTGCAGGGGGCACCAGAAGGGCACAGACTCAGTCACCAACGGAAACTGTCTGGCAGACCAGGCAGCAAGGCAGGAAGATGGGACAAACAGCTCCAGGCCTTGGCTAAAAGCATGGTCACTATACACCAGACTGTTCAAGAGAGAAACCAAATTGGACTGGGACTCCCAGTCCATCCCCATAAACCCAGGGACCTGGTCTGGGTAAAGGATTGGGAGAAGGAACCCCTAGAGCCAACCTGGAAGGGACCCTATACTGTGATCAAAGTTGCAGGTGTCACCCCATGGATCCACCATTCCCGAGTGAAGTGAGCCGAGACAGATGCAACCAGTCATTGGACGGTGCAACAAGGTCAACAGGATCCGCTGAAGGTCCGGCTCAGGCGCTTGTCTACAAATTGGCCCTGAGTATGGCTGGACTGTATGGGACCACTGATCTGGACTGTTATGGGAATTGGACTCGGGGCCTTTGCCCCAAGAGACTGGACTAACTTGCTTTGGTAATCCTTTTCTGGGTTTACATGGGGTGCCTCTGTGTTCTTGGTTGGGGCTATCTGGGGAAGAATGTAAACCAGTCAGGAATTGTAACTACCAAAGTACAAGGGCTATGGTAACCATGGGGCCCAATGTAGTTATTAGATTCATAGAGGTTGATGCCTCTGTGTAAACTGATAAGGGCATCAAAAGGGGGGAATGATGCGGAAAATGTCAGGCACCGGGTTGCGGCCAATTGCCGCCTCCCTGTAGTTCCGCATCTCCGGGGGCCAGTGCTGTGCGTGGCCAGGTGGTCGCTGCTAGGGCCTTACCCCGTGGCGCCCAGCCGCCCTGCCGGAACGCCCCAGGCCCTCGTGCCGCGGCCTGTTTCCGGCCACGCTGCTTGCATGATCCCGATTGGGTAATTTTTGAATCCCACTGTTTTCAATTGGATGTTAAAGCTTGTTGTTCATTGGATGTTAAAGTTTGTTGTTCATTAGATGTTAACGCTTGTTGATTGGATGTTAAAGCTTGTTGCTGATTGGATGCTTCTTGAGCCTTACGAAGGGTATAAAAGCAGGGGCAGAAGGGCAGGAAGGGGGAGAACATGAGGAGAACATGGGAAGACGTGAAGAGAGCTGTAACACTAGGTGTGCTGAGTCTGCTGTAGAAGAATAAAGGCTGTTCTCCAGCTCTTCGTGTGCCGCTGGGTTCTTTCCCCGGTCAAACGAATAAGAGCTGTAACAAGGTCTGTAACGCTAGCTATACACACTGCCGCAACAGGCGACCAGGGTGCACCAGGGCTTAGAGACCCTGCGAAGAAATTCAGACTGTTCTAAGTGCATGGAAAGCGCGTGCCGGTGACCTCCCATTTGAAAGAAGGCCGCTGCTTCGGGGGGCAGGCGCAGGCAGGCAGGTGGCACAGGCAGGCGGCTGCGTCCCGATGGGGGCAGAGCCGGTCGAGGTGTGTGTGGGAGTAAAGTTGATGGGACTTGCTGATGGATTGGATATGGGGGAAAGAAAGGGAAAACCCAAGGATGGCTCCTCGGGGTCTGGCCTAAGCCGAAGCAGCGATGGATGAAGCCTGGAGAGCAAAGGGCTTTGGAGCAGGGGTGAGAACCAGGTTCGGCCCCAGACCTGCTCGGCCGAGGTGGCTGTAGTTATCCAAAGAGACACGTGAGGCCGATATCAGAACATACAAGACCGTAGCCCAGGAAAGGCATCTAGGCCAGAGACATAATGACAGAGTCATCATAGAGATTGTAGAAAGCTTGGATTCCCAAGGGAGAAAAGGGAAGATGGTGCAGAACCAAACCTTGAGAAACACCAGCACTCAGAGTTTGGGAAGAGGATTACGATCCAGTAAGGAGACGGAGAAGCCAGAGAGTTGGAGCGGAAGCTGGGGGAGTGAGCGGTGCCAGGGCCAAAGGAGGGAAGTGTCAGGAAGGAGACAGTGCGCTCACCTCGGTCCATCTTCCTGAGCCAGCAGCAGAGTCGCTGGGGACTTGCCCAGAGCCACCAGCTGACAGCCCGAGGGCGGTGCGGACTGGGGTGGGGGAAGAGCAGACGGCTCAGAATCAATTGTAGATGGAAGAAAAGTAAAACTGTAAGAATGAAACTGCAAAAATATTATAAGAAAATACGAGAATACTTTTTATAATCTTGGAGTACGAAGGCCTTAAAAAAAAACCCAAAATCAAAACACATAAAAATTAATAAATCAGACTACACATCAATGATTAAAAGCTTCTGTACGACGGGAAAATCCTAAATAGCTTTTAGAGAAAATATGAGCTACAGATTTTTTTTTTTCTTTTCTTGAGACAGAGTCTCAGGCTACAGTGCCGTGGCATTGCCCTCGCTCACAGCAACCTCCAACTCCTGGACTCAAGCAATCCTCCTGCCTCCCAAGTAGCTGGGACTACAGGCATGTGCCACCATGCCCAGCTAATTTTTTCTATATATTTTTAGTTGTCCAGCTAATTTCTTTCTATTTTTAGTAGAGACGGTTCTCGGTCTTTCTCAGACATGTGTCGAACTGCTGACCTCAAGCAATCCTCCCACTTCGGCCTCCCAGAGTGCTACGATTACAGGCATGAGCTACCTCGCCCGGCGCAAGCTACAAATTTCGATATGCAAATATTGCCTATTTACAACTTATCTAACAGAAAAAGGATTCGTATTCCAGGACTTAGAGAAGAATGTCTACAAATCAATTTAAAGGAGGATAATAATCCAATAGAAAAACGGGCAAAAGATATAAAAATGGCATTTCAGAAAAGGAAAACCAAGTGACCAATAAATATAAGAAAAACATGCCTGACTTCATCGGTGATCAGAGACGTGCCCCTATCGCAGGCTGGCCAGGGCGGAAGCTTGGTGGTGACCATGGCGGACAGTGGTGGCAGTGTGAGCAGGAGTGCGTGGTGGGCAGACTGGCTCTGTTTGCTGGCGACGCGCACTCCATGTGACGGGCCCCTCAGAAGCACACACGTGCAGACAGTGGTTCCTTGCCGCATTTGTAATAGAGAAGTGCACTCAAGCCACCAGCGGGCTGCAGCCTTTCTGGAGTGCTGGCCCCGTCCACGCTCACTCAGAATTCAGTCCTTTGAGATTGCAGGGCTGAGGCCCCGATTTTTTAACTGGTGTCAGCTGGGGCCTCTCTGAGCTCTTAGAAGCCGCCCTCAGATCCTGCCATGTGGCCCCTCACAACTCGGCAGCTCGCGTCTTCAAGGGCAGCAGGAGAACCCCTCGCTCCCCTCGCTCCCCTCTGCTGAGGTGGCCTGTGTCACGTAATGTGTTCGCGGGAGTGACCGTCATCTCCCAAGGGACGGCATCCAGGAAATTATGAATAAAGTCATATGAAGTTGTTATGAATAAAGCCAATGAAGTTGTTCTGGCTGCGTGTGCAGTAGATAAGCCTTTGATGATTTCTGCTTATAAATTTAGTTAATTTCACAGGATATTAGAAACTACTTAACTGTGAGGTCTCAGGACACTGTGTCCTTTATCTTCAACTTCAAAAAAAGATTGACTTATACATCAAAACCTTTATTTTTTGATCAGACCAAAAGGGTTACCAAAAAGGAGTAAACTAAGCTACAAAAATACAAACAATCCCCTAAATGCCAGGCTTCCTGCTAGCGCCCCGCCCGCGCCCGAGCTAGCATTTCCGCAGCCTCCTGTGTCTGGAGCGCCGGGACTCGAGCAGAGCGCTGTGCAGGGCTCGAGCTGGGTGTTGGCTTTCTTCTCCATCAAGGATCAGCTCACTGATGACGCAGGCCTCCACCAAGAGCGAACAGGACCAGCACTCGGGATATATGCACACGTGTAGGACCCAGCATTTCCTACAGAGCTTGTCATCTTTGGAAAAATGAAAGAATATGCACAGCCTGGCTGCCCCCGCAGCTACAGCGACACAGAGCTGTGCCCTTTGGCCAGGTCTCACTGTCCTCGCCGTCCAGGAGAGATTTCCTTTTTGCCGTGGAGCCACCGTCACGAGCAAATCGTTTTGTCAGTTGGCTGGGACCTGCAAACACACAAGGATCCCGTTAGCAGGAAACTCCAGCTGCGTGTGCCGAGGGGAGGTGGCCGAGCCTTATGTTTCATTTTTGCTTGGAGTAGCCGTCCTCCCTCATGGGGTGCGAGCACATGGGACGGAAATACATCCATGTTTTCTCCTACGTCGGGAATCACGTTGTCCCGCCAAGGACAGTCAGAATGACTCGGGGTAATGCCCACGGCAGATGATCAGGGAATCCTTGATTACAGTAGCAACAAGATGCTCAACGAGTATTGGATCCTGCGTCGACCGCGCATGTGGCAGGAATAATCCGACTCTACCGTGGGCCCAGCTCTCTTCACCTCGCCCAGCTGCAGTCCGTTGGCTGTGCGTTTCTTTAGACCTGGGCCGGGTCGTGCCCCGTCCAGCGTCTGCCGTGGCAGGGAGTGTATGTAAGACCTTTAGTCAGACTGGCCGACCCATCGTACTCAGGCAGGCAGCGCTGTCTGTGACTTCGTTTGCTTAACTCTCTGGACCCCCATGTGCCCGTGGCCAGCACTCAGCCACCTCATATGCTCTGTCTTGTGGGTCTTTGGTGGCCACATTCTTCCCAACCCTAAACTTTCCCGTGTAGAGCCCAGACAGTGCCCACGGAGCCCCAAAGCCCCTCTGCCCGTGAATGGCGGCTTTTCAAATCTGGCCTCCCTCACCCCGTCCTCGACTCTGCTCCACTTTCCCTCGGGAGCAGCGGTGGCTCGGAGGGCTGGGATGAATAAGCGGGGCTCCTAGCCGGGTGAGCCCGGGATGCAGACCGGCTGTCTCGAGTGTCTGTCGCCGGCGTCCCCTGGTAACGTGCGCACCACTCCCGCCCTTCACGGTGACCAGGGCGATGAGACACACGTGGAGGCCAAATAAACTCATCAAAGTGACCACGTTAAAAAGGCGCCGTGTAAATATCACATACTTCTTCTGCTCTGCTCAGTGCTGTGTGACAATACCCACCTCAAGGCGACATTAGTAACTTTTATCAACATTTGTTAGTGTTTCTAAGTCTAAGACGCGCCTTTATATCTCATTTTTAATTGATTCTAAAATTCTATCTTTAAAAAAATATTTTTATGCTTCCGCAATTTAAGTATATCTTACATTCAGTGCTTTGTGATTGCTGTCAACCAGACGTTACCAGTTACCTAGTTGCCATTGCCTAAGCTTTAAAATGCCAGCCTCAAAGTCTGCAGGGTGGGTGCCATGGACCGGAAAGGTCCCAGGGACAACCAGGGAACACTTTTATACCCCAGGGACTAAACATTTTGGTAGGGGAGGAGGTGAGAGAAATCTGGTGAATCAGGTAGGTTTAGGGACTCCTAAAGTGCCTGTCAAGAGAAGGCAAATTGATAATTTCAGAGCCGGCTTAGGAGCTCAGCACCGATGGTTTTTTGCTCTTGGATGGATGCTTTTACGAAATGCTGTATCATTAAAACTTCACGGTTCGGAAGGCAGCTCATGTAGAAAAACACAACCATAAGCTACTCGGCTTCAAAAACGGCTTCGGAAGAGTCAGTGTGGAGTGTGAAGGCGTCTGCAACTTGTTTCTCTTACACTTTCCTCCTGACACGTATGTGACCGTGATCTACTATGAACCCCATGTCCAAATAAGACCTAAACAGCTCTTTCAACGTGCATAAGATAAAAATCCTGCGTGGGAAGAAAACACCGTCTCGTAGCTTGGCAGTGATTTCTCTCTCTCAGTGATGGTGCGTCTCATAGACAATGGCTCTTGGGTCATGGAACGTGTGACATTTGGTCATTGGGAAATAGAAGACCCTTTGTCCCCTAGGGTGGCTTACTGGTCCTCCTTTTGAGGTGGCATGGATTCTTACTTGGGGCAGATTTGGTGGGGACGCATCTGTTTCTCTTAGCTCTGGTGGGATTAGCTATGGCCGCAGAACGCTCCTCACCCCCCCGCCTCGGGACACGCATAGCAGCCGCCTACAGCAAGATCTGGTTGGCGAGTGCTTGGAAGTCACCGTGCCGTGTAGGAAGCCAAGCTCAGAGATGGTTCGGTGAAAAACCTGCCAAAGTCCAACACGGCGTTGCTGGTGCAGCCCGGACGGCAAGCAGGCAGAAATGCCACGTTCACTGCTCAGCCACAGCCTCGGGGAACGTCAGAAGAGTGCGTGACAAGGAAGTGTCGCTGCCGAAGCTTGCGGAGATCACGCTTAGCGGGACCATGGTGACCCTTCATGGGTTCTCCCTGGGTGCGCACAGTTCTTGTGCCACGTTGCTCATGCCATCGATTTGGCTGCAACCACGGTATTCAATACTACATCCCCTCTGGGGAAAGACTGATATCTTATTGTTATGGACCGTAGTATATCCATTTTTCTTCCCACCAGCCACCCAATTTTCTTGCTGGGACTTCTATGCTCCTGTTGAACATTGTCGTGGCCAGAGACAGCCTGGCCTGTGCCTCCCTCCACCTCTCCCCACTGGGAGACTGAGAGGGCCAAGACTTCCCCCTTCTGTCCCTTGCTACAATCAGGTTGAGTGGGCCAGAGACCCCAGTTTGACCAATCAATGCTCACTCTTGGGGACTTTGGATTCTATGCAGATGACACAGGGCAGGAGGGCAGTTTCAGAAGGTAGATTCCTCACAATCATGCTGGTCATTGTCATGGTGATGTGCTTGCTGCAAGGCCATTGCACTGTTTTGTTCATATGGATCCTTCCTTCCAAGTCTTCCCTGGTTCTTGGTGTCCCACACCTGTTATTGCATCTTTACACCAACTCTGAGAGCCCCAAATAACATCCACATTGAATCCCTGATTGCTTCAAAGAGCCAGAGTCAGTTTTTGCTGTTTGCTGCCGAGAGCCCTGGCTGATTCAGTAGCGTCTCACCTGGCATTAATGGCTGTCTTAGTCTCCTCGGGCTGTCGTAACACACTGTGACAGACTTCGAGACTTAAACAACAGGGATTTATTTTCTCACAGTCCTGGAGCCTGTCCAAGGTCAGGGTCCAGTAGGGTTTGGTTTCTGGTGAGGGAGCTTTAGTTCTGACTTGCACATAGCAGTGGTCTCACTGTGTGCACACGTGGCCTCTTCTTTGTGTGTGTGGGGAGACAGAGGGAGCAAGTACGTGTTCTAGTGTCCCTTCTCATAAGGGCACTCACCTTGCTGGATTAGGGCCCCACCCTTATGACCTTATTTAACCTTAATTACTTCTTGATAGCCCTATATCCAAATACAGGCACACTGGGGTTAGGGCTTCAGTGTATGAATTTTGAGGGCCACAGCCCGTTTGTAACAGTGGTTCCACAAAGGGGAGGAGAGGCTGTAGAATTTTTCTCACTGTGATCCATTTTTGTACCATTAGAGGGTGATGAAGGAATAAAATCTTTCTCTGGAGATCTTTAAGAACACAGTGATGTTGCATTTGACATAGGGTGGTCCTGCCAAACAGTGGCATAACAGATATGACCTTTTACAGACTCCTCCTCCCAAGATGTGGTTACTTGTGTGTGCCACACTTCAACAGGAGAGTGGAGGGTCAGGATGCAGAAATCCCTTCACCAAATAGGGCCTTTCCTACCCTTTTCTCTCTGTAGCGCCAAGGGCACAAAGCCAGGCTGGTTTAATATTTTATTTATTTATTTTTAGGGATGGGTCTCACTCTTTTGCCCAGACCAGAGTGCAGTGGCATCATCATAGCTCACTGGAGCCTCAAACTCCTGGGCTCAAGGGATCCTCCTGCCTCAGCCTCCCGAGTAGCTGGGGCCACAGGCACAGGCCACAGTGCCTGGCTTTAGCATTTTAAACTTCCTTTCAAGGTTCTGTACCTACCTGAATCCCGCCAGACCAAGAACCCCCCTCCAATCATACACATCTTTGCAGCAATTTGGTAACAGATAGACATGCCACCTGGAAGAAGGTGACAGAGTGTGAGTGTGCATTCATTCAACATTCTCAGTTGGTGGTTCTGTTGGTAAAGTTATCCTGGGCATTTCATTATATGTTTAATGGAAACAGACAAGGCCAAAGTGTAATAAACAGCACAGATTAGAAGACAAATCAGCATGTACCAGTCTCGGAAGTGAGTCTCCTTGGTGCCCTTCCTGGTCTAGACCAACAGCAACCACCAAGGCAGGAAAATTCAGAATTGCCCGTATCTGCTGGTAGTTTGGGAGGTTTTCGGCAGTCACGGCCTTGCGGCTCTCTGCGGGCTGGGGTGGGGACTTGTGCGTCGGTACACTCCCTTCCCCACACAGATGCTGTGCTTCCTGTGGGACCTGCACTCCGAGTCCTCAACGGGAGGATCCAAAATGCAAGTTACTCTTTAATCAGAGGCAATAAATTGGACTGGCAGGGCCTATAGCTCATGCGGCCGACAGGCCTAGCAGTTCTAGAACTAGCAGCCTCCAAATGTGGAGGCTGAATGACGGCAGGTGCTGACGACGTGGTGTCGCAGCTGGTGTCCAACACGCGGCCTGTAAGCCCCCCTTCCTGGGTGTTACAGGGATGAGTGTGAGGGGGTCTGTCTAGGAACTCTTGCTCTAAAGTTGGGCAGGAAAAGGAGAACGGAGGTGCAAGGCTCACTTGCCAAGTTGTGAATGTGTCTGTTAGTTATGAACAATCTAAAGTGAGATTAAAGGCAAACACTTCCAAAAAAGAGATAAACCTGTAAAAGAAGTGAAACGTAATAGTTAGTCTCTGGGCAGCACGTCTGAGTTCCACATTTAGCTATTTCTTTTGAAATGCAACTGGACACCTGAGGCCTTATTTGCTCACAGTGCATTCTGGAAGGGGTTGTGGGAGATAAAAATGAGGTGCTGTTGCCTGAGGACTAGAAGGTGGCTGGGAGTTGAGGAGCCCATTGGGAAAGGGACAGGGTGCCCTGAAAATGGCAGGTGGGAAGGCAACAGGGACAAACATAGCCTTCTTTTCCTTTCGATCTAGAGTAGTGGTCCTCACACTTGCACGGGCATCGGAGTTCCGCGTGGGCTCGTGAAACAGACTGCAGGCCCCACCCCGAGTTTCTGGCTCAGCAGGTCTGGGGTGGGGCCCTAGAATCTGCATGTCTAATAAGCTTCCAGGTGAGGCTGAGGCTGCTGGCCTAGGGATCCCACTTTGAGAACACTCATCCGGAACACTGTTGGTCAATGCAGACTGTGAGGCCGACACAGATGCCTCTGAGTGCTAACACCCCCACTCTCTTAGCGTCTGATCTGCGAACCTATTTGAGTGTTTCCCTGGGTCCAACTTTTGTAGGCGCTGATTAAATCTCAAGGGAAGAAAGGAAGACAAGTATCTGTCTTGACTCTCTAGAACCTATTCCCTGCCTCGGACAAGATTTCCGTACGTAGGAAATGTTAGCAGAGCCTTTCTCTTGGAGGCTAAAGAGAGGAACACAGCAGGGGAAAGCCCAGGCCCACTGTCCTTGGCGTTGAGTAAGAGTCAGGAAACAGGGCACCCAGAACGGATCCCACAGAACAGCTCCTACAACTCAGAGCCGTCTCAACATCGGTGAGGCGCTGGCAGTGCTCATGATCCAAGTCTCACATTCCCACCTTCGACAGCGTCCCCAGCGGCCCTGGCTGTCTGCCAGTGACCGTGGTGGGGACACGAGTATCGTCGTTTCAGACACGTTCTCCGTCTTGTGAGCACTCCAAGGACGCCTGCTTCTCAGTGAGCCCCACGAGCCTGTTCGCCTGCTAATTCAGTGAGTTTTTGACTTTTCTATTCTGAGAGCCCCTTTACGCTCTTAAGCACTGTTGAGCACTCCAGGGGCTTTTGTTCATGTGGGTTATGCTTCTTAACAGTCACCATGTTAGACATGTAAATGGAGAAATTTTTAAAACATGTGTTAATCTATTTTTAGAAATACAATAATAATATATGTTATTTTTCAAACATTTTAACATATTTAAAAATTTTAAAGTTTCAAAACAAAAAAATTAGGAGACAAGGGGCCCTGTCATACACATTGGCAAGACAACTGGGTTCTCCTGTCTGCTACGGTGGGTGGAAAGAAAGGAACATTTTGCTACTCTTTTCAGAAAATTAGGGATATTCATCTTTGCTATTTTATCAAAATCCATCAAGTGGCAGTTTCTTAAAGATTAGTCACAATGTGGAATCCAAAACCATGTCAATAAGCTATTCACACTCTGCTACATTAAAGTTTCTGGGTCTTTCTTGCACTTTGAATGGATTTCTTTCCATGCTCCATATTTAAGATGCCTTAAAGTTAATAATATTTACTGCTTCATCTACGGCATCCTTCAGTGAGAGTTTCTCCCCTCCGAGTGTGTGGTGGTGGAAAACGGTGACCACCAATAAAATTTGGTGCCACTTCCTTGGTTTGTGCTGAGACATTGGGAGATTTGCCTGCTGCTTCTGTGTCGGTGCCAACGCAGTGGAAAAGGTAAATGACATTTTACTCTCATTAGGAAAACAGTTTTGGCTCCATGGTCTCCCTGACAAGGTCTCAGCAACCCTCAGAGGTTTGTGAACCGCAGCTTGAAAGCAGCTATGTTGGAAGAATGAGGCAACAGTTGTATACTACATTTTTATCTTGCTTCCTCTTCCATACTTTTATCTTTGCTGTGATTGTTAAAGACCATCCTAAGATCGCATTAAAACGCTTCTAATTTCTTCACAACATCTAATTACAAGGCAAAACAAATCACTAAAAAAAATTGCAAAGTCTCTTAAATGTAATAAAAATAGTAATTAGCAAACCAATGAGGACTTACTCTCCTGGCAGTTTGACAATGAAGTACAGTACACTCTAGAACACACAGAAAAATATAGGCTTTAATGTGCTGTAAATTTATAGAAACCATTATGAGAAACTTTTTAAAAAAGAGAATGCGATGGCGTCCATCGTCTGGTGCTTCTTTGTGGTGGAAGTAGTGGGCCTAGCTGGGACCTCTGAGAGCCCCGTGGTGCTGGGCGCCCAGGTGGGGAGAGGGCCAGGACGGAGCCTGGACTTCGATGAGCACCCCGGAAGGGGGTGCAGGGACGCTCAGGGAAGAAGCCGGACCTGGCTCCTCCCGTTGGCCCGCCCTCCGCAGCCACGCTCACCTGCCCAGCTGGCCACCCAGACTCCCGGGGGTCTGGGAGCGGCAGAGCCCTCCTCCTTGGCCGCAGACCTGCATGGGGACCCAGTGTTCCCTGGACCACGAGGCGTCCTGGTGCAGACGCTCGTCGGCACCGGCAGGGTGGGCCCGACCGTGAGCTCCCAGGCCAAAGGCTCCTCTGGAGCCTCGAGACACCCAGGCCGCACACTTGCAGGCGGGCGCGCCCGCGTGTCCCGGGCGTGGCCACGGCGGATGGCACGGCACGCTTTGCGAATGGTCCCCTCTCAGGGCTCTCGGGGCCACCCGAGCTGCTGGCGCCTAGAAGGAAACTCAAGCTGCCCAGGGCGGCCGCCTGGCCACCTGCCCAGTCAGAACAGAAGTGGCCCTGCGTCTTCTCGGAGGGCTGAACTCAGCGTTCGACGCTTCAGACAAGGACTGAAGTGAGAGGAAGAGAAACTTGCGGAAACGTCGGAATGATCCCTGACGGAAGCATGGCCCTCTGGTGACTGGCCGGGGAATCCCAGACACCGCCCGAGGACACCTTGGGCACGAGCGGGAGGGAACACCTCCCGACAGCCCTGCGGCGAGTGTGGGTCCCCAGGCGTCCGCACACGCCTGTGGACGTGTCCAGGCCCTGCCCAGCACGAGGCGCAGGCAGGGAGTTGGGCAAAGAAGCAGGTGCCCCAGAAAGGGGGAGATGACGGTATCTCAGTGCCGGATTATCCGATCAAATGTTCGTTTCTTTGTATCTTTCTCTTTCGTTATTAATAAGCCTTGAATGTTCCAGTGCTGTCACAGCTGTGCTGTGGGGAAGACACGGAAGGAGTTTATCTCCATTTGGGGCCAGAGCTTTGAAGAAGAATAGATCCTTCGAGGCTAGCCTAAAACAGCCCAAAAAGGAAGCCGACTTGGGGAAGGCAGGAGTCAGGATGACAAGGACCCACCTGTCCCTCTTCCGAGATTCTTTCTTCCTTGACCCAATTTCTTTTAAGAAAGACAACGTTCTGCCCCAGTGTGTTGTCTTGGCCAAGTTGGCCCTGCTACTTCCTGCGGCTCGGCGAGGACCGAAGCCCGCACGTGGCACTGCCCTGCGCCTCTGCGTCTGCCATCTGCTTGCAGGGCATCGGGCACTGTCCCCGCTGGGTCACAGCCTCAGATGGGGTGGGGGAGGTGGAGCCGCCCCAGGGACAGGGGCCTGTGCTTCCAATGTGGAAACTCGTCACACAAGCGCGTGCTGCTGGCATCAATATGGCTGGGCGACCACGCTGATACTAACAATACAGAGTCACCAGCTAAGTGCAAAACGATTTGAGCTCTCTGACAGCCACTGGCTTTCAGTCACCTTAAAACCTTTCAGCTGATCCTCCAGCAAGCAGGATTCTTCAGAGAAGGGGCCGCACTGGGTGCCCCAGGGGCGGGTGCGCTCTCCCGCGCCATGCGCTGAGGCAGCCGGAGCGCTCCTGCCCAACTCGGTCCTTCCGTGGGTTTCTGCATTTAGATGTCTACACAGGCAGTTTGTATTTTTATCATTCCCTGAGAAATTGGTGGTTGTGGCTGGCATTTGGAAACATTTTTCACTTTGCAACTCGGTATGTAATAACGCATTCTAAAATTTTATGTCAGATTTAATTAGAAACAAATTTCATACCACATTCATCTACTTGATGTCACCCCCGGACCCCCATGGGTGGATTTCGTCATAGATCTTTTTCTCAAGGACAACCAAGACCTCCCAACACAGCAGACCCAGAGAATGCAGGTTCTGGAGTTGGACAGGCCTGCTTGAGCCCTGCTTCAACTCTACATGCCATGCCTTAGGCAGGCCACTTAGGCATGCTGGCCTTCATTTGCCTGTCTGTAAAATGGGCATGGTGGCTTCCCTCTGAGAGCAGCTGTGAGAACCAACGGTCTTCTGTGCAATGCACCAACCAAGTGCCCGGCCCATTGTCAGCTCAGCAGGTAACAAAAACTACTTTTGAAAATAAATATTGACCATTTATGCCATCATGACATACTCTCCACCTCCCAGGGGACCTCCACCTTAAGATGTTCTGTTCCCTATTAGACCAGGGGACGGCCATGTGTCCTGGTGGGAGCTCAGCAGACGTGGCCCTGCCTGCTCCCGTGGTGCGACCCACACCTGGGGCTGCTCCGAGCTGGTTGGTCTGGGTGCAACTCGGCGCTGACGGGCGCCGTGGGCCCTGGGGGTTCTCTGGACGATGTGCCTTCTCTGAGCAGCCAGGGGCTGCGCTCCAGTCAGACCGCCAGGGACAGCACCGCGGGCCCTGCCGCCGGGAGCACCTTGCCGCTCAGGCAGCCTCAGGTCGTGCGCGCGTGTGGGCTATGTGCTGTGTGCGTGTGTGACTGAGACGTGTGTGTGATATGAGTGACGCGTGTGCGCAGGTGTGCTGTTCTTGGCGTGGTGCAGCAGGGGCACGTCCGGGCTTTCCTGCTGCGTGCCCGTGCACAGCCCCACACGGCGGCACCGGCCAGCCTGCGGGAGCACCTTGGCCGCACTCTCGCCTTCTGGATCTTAGAGCAGCATCTCAGAGGGACGTAGGGCCTCGCCCTGCCATGGCAGGACGCCGGCTGCATCCTTCTTCAAAGCAAGCCAGCCCTTCCTGCGCTCCGCCTGCCCTTCCTGCCTGCATATTTACTCCTTTTCCTGCCGTCGTGGGACATCAGCCGAGCTCTCGCCACTTATTGGGCAGCGGCCTGGCTCCCACTGCTGCCCCGACCCTCGCTCCC
>VSMD01001834.1:16114-100190 GCA_008750895.1 Mirza zaza | reverse complement strand
CCCAGGGACTAAGGGTGGACCCTACCTCCCTGGAATCAAAGGACTTCTGCTACTACCCAAACAAATTTGGGTTCTATTAGCAGGAAAGGAGGGCTATGAATATTGGGTCAACAAATGCAAATGCCTGTCATGCATCCACCATGTGTATTTGAACAAGCAAGTGTTTGTACAATTGCATTCAAGGTCATCAAAGTTATGCTACTGGTAAAGAATTTAATAGTAGACCCTAAAAATGACTTGTCCTGTCCAATGAAGTTATTAACTATCTACCATGAAGCTAAATAGGAACTTTAAAACACCCTAAAATGTGTACAAGTGTGCCAATTTAGAATTTCAGGCCTGATTGCTTTGATATTCCAACTCCCAACACTTCATTTCTTCCTTTTATGTTCTGTGTCTAGCTCCCCATAAGAATATGAGTTTATTTGGAGCAATAATCATGTCTTCTCCATGTCCACATCACCCAACCTAGCACACCAGTTGACATGAGTTCAATGAATATTTATTTTTAAAATGAAAGTGCAAGTTATTGATGGATTAGACAGTATTATAAGATACTGTATTATACCAATTAGACAGCCTTGAAGATACATTTTTATGGTGCTGCTAAAATTTCAGCAGGTTAGTTTTCTTTTCATGTGTACCTTCTATTGAAACTATACAAGTAGTGAGTGCTTAAGACTCAGCTTACTTGTATATCTACACAATGAAATGTGATTCAGCAAGATTAAAGGAACAGACTCCAGATATAAGCTGTGAGATGAATGAACCCCAAAAGCATCATGCTCAGTGAAAGCAGCCAGACAGAAGAGACCATGTGTGATGTGATTCAATTTATATTAAATATCCAGAAAAGGCAGAGCTATAAAGACAGAAAGTAGATTTGTGGTTGCTGGGGGTAGGGGACAATCGTGATTAGCAGAAAGTGTACATGAGGGATTGTGTTGAGTTGACAAAAATGTTCTCAAACAGTTTATGGTGATGGTTGCACACTCTGGTAAATTTACTAAAAAATCACTTGGAGAGGGCGAATTATATGTTGTGCCAAATATGCTTTGATAATGGTTTTAAGATCAGTTTCAGTCTCTGCAAGTTTTTCAGCAGTCTTAATCAGCAGCACCTCTCTGCATGAAGTTCCAAGTAGACATGAACATCTCTCACAGGAGGGCAGTTTTTAAATACCAGAACACAAATGCATTTGAGGAGTGTGTTGCTCCTCACATAAATGTCTAATGGACTCTCGGATACACCTAGACTGAAATTTCCAACACTAGCATCACTCCCCATTCTGAGTAGCGTGATGACATCTCACAGTGTCTGCTCTGTCCTGCCCAGGACATGAGGCTTCCCTTTGTCCCATGGATCCACACTGTGGACACCACCTGCCCATTAGTCACTTAGTAGGCAGCTCACTCATCAGGTTGACTGCCGTGGTATCGCGGTGCCTGCATTCAAGTTGCCCTTCTATGACGTCACAATGGCCCCCAAGCACAAGAACTGTGATACTAGCAATTCAGATATGCCAAGGAAAAGCCATAAAGTGCTGCCTTTGAGTTGAAAGGTGAAAGTTTTCAACTTAATGGGGAAAGACAAAAATTGCGTGGTGATGTTACTACGATCTATGGTAAGAACAAATCTTCTATCTGTAAAATTGTGAAGGAGGATGAAGAAACTCGTGCTCGTTTTGCTGTCACACCTCAAACCACACAAGTTACAGCCACAGTGCATGCTGAGTGCTTCGTGAAGATGGAAAAGGCATTCAGTTTGTGGGTGGGAGACGAGAACAGAAACGTGTACTGACCACCACCAGGTCCTGTACTATCCTCGGTTTCAGGCGTCCACTGAGGGATCTCTCAACGTGTCCCTCTCGGATAAGGCAGGACCACTGGCCTTTGTTATGTCGCCCTTAGGGAACTAATACAGAGGCCAGCTGGTAAGAGTGGCCAGGAGGAGGGTGGGTCAGAGATGACCTAGGTGAGTCTGATGTGGGCCACTGGGTCCCTGCTAGTGCGGTGATCTGTGCTAATGGACCTAGAACAGGTAGAAGGAGGAGCAGTGGGTTGGGACAGGGCACGAGTAACCAGTTCAGTGTCTGACGTGTAAGTCACAGTCCCACGGTCCACCTATTTGGACATGCCCAGTCAGCATTTAAAAGGCTAATCTAGGGAGAGAGACAGAAATAGCCCAGAGCTATAGATGAGTGAGTCTGAAGAGACATCAAATTCATTTAGAAAAGTGTTAATATTTGGATTGGAAAAACTTCTCCCTCATTCTCACTAAGGTGAGAGAGACATGGTGAATGCTGTATGGTAGGTCCCTCTTCCGCTGAACAAGGATCCCCATCCTAGCTGACTCTCTAGGGCTGTTGTGGGTCAGCTCTGGAACCCCTGTGAGGGGACAGCACCGCACCCCAGAGTATGTGGGAAGGTCCCTCGGGAAGAGAGGTGCAGCCCTCATGGAGACACTGAACCACTCAGAGCCTCGGCTTATCGCTGCGAAGCAACAGGGGGCAATACATAAAGGCATGTGAGACCCAAAGTGACCTCACAGTCAGTTCAAGCATTTTCATTTTGCAGAAGAGAAAAATCAGACACAGAGAAGCTAAGTGGTGTATTCAAGGTCATGAACAATTGGGTGTCGGAGCTGGAATTGGAAAGAGCTCTTTTCATTAAAGCATTTCTAAGGTCTCTTTCAGTCTTTAAATCCTATGGTTATAAAAGCAATTTATAAATAGAATAGGGTGGTAGAAGTTTCTAAATGGCACCATCCACCAAAAATTGCTGTTTAAAGAGAGAACTAATTGGAATTCATCAATCTCACAATGCAGAGGCCCCACATTAATTCTGCGCACTGGAGCAAAACCTGCATGGCAGATTGTTTGAATGCAGGAGGTCAGTCAGATAGATTGCTTCTTTAGATCTTCAAGAACATTCAATAACACTGTCAAAATTCCTTTCATTACATTCATTTCATGTTGGATTTTCCGTGATGTCTCCTCCTATACAGAAATCGAGCTGGCTGAAAACTTTTCCCAACATGCCCCCCACCCCAACTCAAAAAGGAAAAATGTGGTTGCAGCAGCCTTACTTGAAAGTCAGCATCTAGAAATTATGCTCAAAGCAACTGGTCCTTTTCCCAGATGATGTGTTTACCAAAAATGAGCTTCCCTGAGGCCACATGGAAGCAGGCTCTAGGGTCTGAGCTGGACTTCGAGTGTGTCCGACGAATGAAGGAAGGGGACTAGAGGAGCTGCCACATCCAGGTGGCATCGCAGACCAAGCCTGGCTGCTGCTGGAAACTCACAGCTGTGGATCAGGAAACTGGCCCCTCCCAGAGAGGACAGGAGAGAAGAAAGCAGCATTCTCCCTACCTCCCCCTCCACCTCCTAACTTCTCTTCTTTTCTCTGTCTTGGACCATCTAAATTTCCCCCTGAGCCTCCTTTCCCTTTTCTTTGGCTTTATTCTTATTCTTCCCTCTCTGCTCCTCTTTTTATCCTTTTCCTATTTTCCTCTTTACCATGTCTCTTCTTTCTAATACTTAACCCCAACTCTGGTCTGTCTACTACTGGAGAAATGGAAATGAAGCCACATTCAATCAATATAAATCAATAATTTCAATGCCTTAAGAAGACTAATCCTGTGGTGATGCATAGGATCTGCTTTCTCCTCCTAAAAAGCCTCCAAAGGGTCATGGGCTGGCCACCGTGGATCAGAACCACCAGCCCAAGTGGGACCCACCAAGCTCCATAAAGGCAGCGCCATCTTGGTCCCCGGTTCCCTGAATGGCCAAACATCAAAATCATCAAAATATAATAATACCAATTTCTAGTTCCATTCCCAGTTGAGATGGAAAACTGAGCATGTATAGGAAGCACCCCTTCTACTCCTAAACATAGAATAGGTGGAAATGCTGGATAAAAAGTATATGTGTGTGAATATACTTAATGCCACTAAATTGTACACTGAAAAATGGTTAAGATGGTAAATGTTATGTATATTTTACCACAATAAAACTAAACAGGTCAACAAAAGTCAGTGTCAAGACAGGGAGAATGGGAGGTCATTGTCATTGGAAAACGGGGCCACCTGATTGTGTGTGTGTGTGTAGATAGAGAGATAAGATGTATACAGCATAGCCAAATTCAAAAGAAAGAATAAAATTTTGAGAATAAGACCTTCAAGGACGTAGCAGTGAAAAGGTACTAAACTGAGGCAGCCCTCAGGTGTGTGGGGAGTAGACATGTACCTCAGAACTGAAGCTCTAGAACTGAGGCCCCTAAGTTAGTCCTGCTCAGTAGGTGCTGGAATTCAGCTACCTGCATAAAGCCAAGTGTGAAAAAGCCAAGCACCCTCTCTGAAGAGTGACCAGAAAACTCTACCAAAAGTGATAAAGCTGCTAGAATTTCTTCCTATAACCTTAGAGACTGATCAAACCGTAATTCCAGACTCTCTCTGAAAATTTTAATCTAGGCAGAAATCAGAACCAGGAGAATCTTTGCAATGAAATCTGATTGAATCCCATACCTTGCATCTCATGTTAGCAAATGAGCAGTTAGCACAGAAATAGACCCTTGGTTTCTAAAGCTGAGACTTTGGAATTTTGCCTGAAACCAATCATTATTTTATTTGTCCAAACCCTGTATCAGACATAGGTCATATGTATCCAACAGGCACCCCTTATTGGCTTTTTATGGATGTTAATTAACAGCTCCATTGTTGGCAGGCCATTTGGAGACACTCGGCTAGAAATACCAGCTGCTTCACTGAAGTTACCGGTATGTCTGAGCCTTCCACCGCGGGCTGTAAAGTCTTAATGGAGTGGCAGCACCATAGGGCAATACAGGCCAATTTAGATTTTGTAGCATGTACATGAACCACTGTTTCCTCTCCTGCTCTGACTTTGTTCAAATAGTTTCCATTCGTCTGGAATAACCTCCCCCAGAATACTAACCTAAGAAAGTGGTTATTATTTGCCACTTAGCATCCACTAAAATACAGATTGACAAAGGGTGTTTCCATCCCCGAGACAGCGATGCCTTCCATTTGTACAGAATGCTTAATGTTTACCAAATTGTTTTCACAGGATAACCCGGTTCTACCAGGTAGGTCGTGGGGCTGGATTTACTCTCCTCAAATGAGAAAAAGAGGCTCAGGGAGACGCTGGGACTCACCCAAAGACACACAGCAGAGCTGGGGCTCGCAGGTTTGCAGCCCACTGCACCAAGCCCCCAGGTGGCCTCTGCTTCCAATGTCCATGATCTCCCATTCTCCCTGACTTGAAGCTGATTGCCTCTGGCTGCCACGCACTCTTTATTTTTAATGTTGTAAAATACAGAGTAAGGCATTTTAAGTGTACAGTTCAGTGGCATCAAGTGCACTCACGTTGTTGGGCAACCATCACCACCGTCCCTCTACAGAGGAATAGAAACCTCCAGTGATCGTCCCCCAGCACAAACAACAAATTCACAACTATCCACGCAAACAAGGAAGTACCTTCAGAAGAACCAAAAATCAGCTGAGCAATCATACTACTTGGTTTCAGCTTTATATCAAGGAAAAAGGCACTGGAGAGGGCACAAAAGACAGCTTGCATTCCCTACACCACCCCTGCCCCATTGTGCCCCTCCCCTTCCCCCCCCCCAAGTGAAGAGAGAATCTGCAAGGCTGGGGGAGGGAGAGTAAAGTGACTATAGGACTTTGCACTGAAACCCAGCACCACCCTGGCACAGGGGAACACAGCACAGGGCAGAAATCTGCCAATGCCCATGGAGGGAGCATTTAGACCAGCCTGGCCAGAGGGAAATCCTCCACCCCGAAACCAGAGTTCCCACTAGCCCCACTACCAGCTGAGAAAAAGCAGCCCGAGGCCTGGTCTGAATTCATAAGGTGGTTGGGTCACAAAGGCTGCAGTCCTTGGGCAATTCCTGCAGCTGTGCTGCCTCAGAATCAGCAGACTTGGGGTGCACATGACCCAGTAAGACACCAATGGTGTTGGCCAAGCAAGTATCTGTGTCACAACCCCCTGCCCCCACGCCATGCAGCACAGGTCAGAAAGAATCTTCTTCCACTTGAAGAAAGGAAAAGGGAGAGCAACTTGGGTACCAGCTCAGCCACAATAAAAAGAAGTACCAAGCAGAGACTCCTGAAGCCCTGGAGTCTTAGTTCCTGGAAGGCATTTCTGGACCCACCCTGGGCCAGAAGGAAACATGCTGCCCTGAAGGGAAGGACCTAGTCCTGGCAGGATCCACGACCTGCTGACTAAAGAGCCCTTGGGCTTTGAATAAACATCAGAGGTAGCCAGGCAACAGTAACTGTAGACTTTGGGTGAACCTGGCTGGCTTCAGGTGTGACCTAGTGCTGGTGGCCACAAAGGAATGCCCATGTCACTCCTCCCCCAACTCTATCAGCCCAGCACAGAGAATGAGGGAAGAGAGTGACAGACTTTGCCTGGTAATCCAAGGAATTCTCCCATATCTTACCCAAGTCCACCAAGATGTTATCACAAGGCATCTGCAAGAGTCACAGCATTACTGGGCTTGGGGCATCCACAGTACTGATACGGCCATAGTGACCAGAGACTTAGATCGCAACACTCAATTCCCTTTGATTATCTAGAAAGCTTTCTCAAGAAGGATGGGTTCAAACAAGTCCAGTCTGCAAAAATTAAAATAAATACCTAACTCTTCAACGTCCAGACATCGATGAACATCCACAGCACCAAGAACACCCAGGAAGACATGACCTCACCAAACAAACTAATAAGGTACCAGTGACCAAGCCTGGAGTGATGGAGATATGTGACCTTTCAGACAAAGAATTCAAAACAGGTATCCTAAAGCAGCTCAATGAACTTCAAGACAACACAGAGAAGGAATTCGAAAGTCTATCAGAGAAATTTAACAAAGAGATTGAAATAATAAAGAAAAATCAAGCAGAAATTGTGGAGCTTGAAGAAAGTATTAATGAGACTGAAGACAGGCTACTTGAAAATACACAGTCGAAAGAGAAAAAAGCATAAATAAGAATGAAGCATGGCTACAAGATCTAGCAAATAGCCTCAAAAGAGCAAATCTAACAGTTATTGGCCTTAAAAAAAGGAGGTAGAGAGATTAGAGTAGAAGTTTTATTCAAAGAAATAATAACAGAGAACTTTCCAAACCTAGAGAAAGATATCAATATTGAGATATAAGAATGCCATAGAACACCAAGCAGATTTAACCCAATCAAGGTTATCTCAAGGCATGTAATAAGCAAGGTCCTAAAGGTCACTGATAAAGAAAAGGTCCTAAGGGAAGCAAGAAAAAAGGAAAAAATAACATATAGCAGGGCTCCGATACGTCTGGCAGCAGACTTCCCAGTGGAAATCTTACAGGCCTGGAGAGAGTGGCATGACATATTCAAAGTACGGAAAGAAAAAAACTTTAACCCTAGAATATTTTATCCTGCAAAATCATCCTTCAACCACGATGGAGAAATAAAGGCTTTCCCAGACAAACAAAAGCTGAGGAATTTCATTAATGAAATCAATGGACCTGTCCTATAAGAAATGCTAAAAGGAGTTCTTCAATCTGAAAGGAAAGGACATTAATGAACAATAATAAATCATCTGAAGGTATGCAACTCACTGGCAACAGTTAAGTACATAAATATATACTATTCTGTTGCTGTAATTGTGGTGTATAAACCACTCATCTCTTTACTAGGAAGACCAAAAGACAAACCTATCAAATATAACTGTAACAACTTATTGAGAGATACATAGCATAAAAAGATCTAGATGGAAACAATAAAAAGTTAAAAAGCGAAGCAAGGATGGAGTTAAAGGGTAGAATTTCTGTTAGATTTCTCTTTGTTTGTTTGTAAGCAGAGTTGTCACATGTTTAACATAATTGGATACACCATGTATTTTGCAAGCCTCATGGTAAACTCTAATCGAAAAGCCAACAACAGATACAAAAAAAAATAAAAAGCAAAAAATTAAAACACACTACCAGAAAAATCATTTTAACAAAGGAAGACAAGAAGGAAGGAAAGAAGAAAGGCACAAAACAACCAGAAATCAAATACCAACATAGCAGTAGTAAGTCCTTACCTATTGATAATAACGCTAAATGTGAATAGACTGAACTCTCCAATTAAAAGACATAGAGTGACTGAATGGATTAAAAAACTATAAAAGCCTAATTATATGTTGTCTGCAAGAACCACACTTCCCCTATAAAGACACTCATAGACTGAAAATAAAGGAATGGAAAAAGATATTCTGTGCACATGGAAACCAAAAAAGACCAGAAGTAGCCATACTTCTATCAGATAAAATAGATTTCAAGACACAAATTGTAAAAAGAGACAAAGAAAGTCATTATATGATGATAAAGGAGTGAATTCAGCAAGGGGATATAACAATTCTAAATATATATGCACCCAACCCTGGAGCACCAGATATATAAAATCTTCCACCTCCAGAACTTTTTCCTCGTCCCAGACTGAGACTATGTTCCCATTACACAATAACTCCCCACCTCCCCCAGCTCTGGTAGCCATTCTGCTTTCTATCTCTATGAATTTGACTACTCTGGGAAGTGCATGTAAGTGAAATCAGACAGTATTTGTCTTGTGTCTGGCTTTTTTCACTTTAGCATAATGTTTTCAGGCTCATCCATGTTGTAGCATGAGTCAGAATTTCAATCATTCTTAAGGCTGAATAATATGCACCATATGTCTAGACTACATTTCGTTTGTTCCTTCATTTGTTATGATGCTCTGCATTCTTACCTCCCTCTTTTCGAAATGGCACTTGAGCTTTCTTTTAGGAAATTATCTCTTCCCATTGGGTAAAGTCTGGTGCAAGTATTAATTAAGGTTCTCTGGGCAGAAAACAACCTAAGCAGCTGCTCTCTCCAAGAACTTGAAACTCAAGCAACATGATAAATACAGTAAAAATGGAAAAGGCTTTTTAAAAAGTACACATAAAGCTATAACTTGGCAAGACTGAGTGGTCGTTTAGGCTACATAGAACTGTTCTAGTTCTTATTCCTTCCCAAACCTGATTTTCCAGCCTTCCCTTTGATTATACAATTTACACCTCAGCCAATATTAGGTTAGGCTACTAGAAAGCAAAGAACTCTAACATTCATCACAACTAAATAGGGGGTATCCTAATTCCACAGCCTCTATCCTAGCTATGACACGATTTAGTTCCGCCTTAGAAGAATGCATTAAATATTCATTTTTGTATTACTTACCTACATGATTTGTGGGGACAAGGTGCAGATTGTATTTGTCCGATAGATGGATTTCTTTTAAGAACCTATTTGTATTCTTTTTTGCTTATTTTTATGTCAAATCTTGGCCAAACATATAAGGACTTAGTTATCAGTATTTCTAGGTTTTATAACTCCCTCCAATCTGGAATCCACAAATATCTTGAGAGTCTTTGAAATATGTTTCTAGGATGGCCTAGATTTCCATAAGTGTTGTACAATACCAAATATTGACAATCATGTTCCTGTTTGCTCCTACCAGAAAAATGTTTTATTTCTCTGAAAATATTCATTCAGTCAACAAATAATGACTGAAACACCTTAAATACACCAGGCACTGGGCTAGGTTCCAGGAACCCAGCCACATACAAGACAGACATACCCTATGTCCTTGTGAAGTGCGCCTTCCAGTGGGAGAGGCCAACGGGCATTAGATCACTGGGAAACAACATGTAAAATTCCAACTCAGCTAACTGAGAAACATTGAAGGAGGATGTCACCTGGTCAGGGACACAGAAACAGCTTCCCCAGGAAAGGGTGACTGCGATGAGTTTTATAATAATGGCCAAGTAGGAGTTACCTATATGGAATAGTAGGGAGCTAGGCAGGAAGGAAGGGTCTTTGCAGAAGAACGGACAGCACAGGCAAAAGTCCTATTGTTGAAGATGGCTTGGCATCTCTGTCTCATGAAATTTCCATGGAAAAACTTCCATTCTTATTTTACCTAACAGTTTTCACAAGAATGTTCTTCCTGAAATTGCTTGAATATACCATATCTAATGTTGAACTCATAACAGTGCTGTTAGATCAAGAATTACCGGGTTTGGGCAAGGTCCCAGCTTCTGTGCCCCATTTCTCATCTGCCTCCTTACCTTCCTCTTCCCTGCCCCCCATCCACTTGATCTTCACTTGCAGGTTCTGCCCAGCTGCACCTCCCAGGCTGAGACAGGAGGGATTAAAGGACTCCAGGTTCAAGTCAGTATGGTGGCTAGTTTATCCCAACCTCATGCTTCAGTTCTGATCATCAGGTCACTAAGATAGGACTGTCTTCCCTGCACACTAGTGACAGCTCCCTGTCTGGGTAACCTTCCTGGTGTTTCCACCACTGTCTAGCACTGAGGCTCTGCCTTGCTTTTTCCTATCTCCTTGCTAGGGATCAGAGTCCTGCCCCTGACTTCCTGCAGAGCCCTGCTGTCCACGACCAGATCTCCTGAGGCCCCACTCCACTTGCCAGAATTTGGGGCCCTCTCCTGCCCTGTATTTCCCATTGTAATGTGCTGTCCCCACTAGGGCAGGAAGTGCCTTTCTGCTTGCAGTGACCACCCTTCATGTGGTCATACTCATGTTGCCAGTCATGCTCTCACTTCCTATCACAGCTGTGCTGCGTCTCTGGCCCTTCAGCACCTGCCTCAGTCCTTTGGGAACACCCAGTGCAGAGTCCTGGCTCTTACTAGTCTTCCCCGACTAGCCAGGCCATAGCCCAGTCACAGCAGACCTTGATCTGGAATCCAGCAGAGACACCTCTCCTGATGGCTGGTCCAGGCTCTTTCAAATTCCATGCAAGTCTTATAATAGTAAACAAAACTAGCTCTGTGAACTGGGATTTGTGAGCTCAGATTTGGCTGTGAAAATGAATTCATGACTAGTGAGGGATTTTATTTTCATTACTTGAGGAGCACCATTGTCCTCAGTGTGATATTTCTTTGGCTGTTCAAAAAACATTCTGCAGTGCAGCCATCTTCTGCCTGATGAAACTCACACTGTCTACAGATTGGCAGACACCACAAGCTGTAAACTGAGTGGCCAGGAGCCACGATGATTAGATCAGGACATACAAATAGATCTGACCGGATCTCACCCACTTCCTCTCCCCGAAGTAGGCCAGGATTCTTGTGGGGACAGGCTGCAAATGGCTGCAGGGTTTCTCTGCTCAACTCTCAGCAGCAAAGTGAAAACCATCAATTCTTCCCAATATTGAGCAGGGCTGTGTAGAGAAACACCTGGCTGAAAAGAAGCCTGTCCTTGCCCAGCCACCTTGGCAATCACTGAACCAAGAGGGCATTGCAGTGTGAGTCCACGTACTAGGTCAATAGGAACAACTGCCACCCACGCTGCACTTCTCTTTTTCTCTGTTTCTGATCTGTGACCCAATGTGAAAAGAAGATAAGATGGGTGTCTCTGAGTATGTCCCCTTTCCCTGCAACCCAACCAGAACAAAACCGCTCAGCCATTTCCTTGTAAACTGCACAGGTTGCACAAAGGCCAAGCTAGGAGAATGTGCCAGGGAACATTACTTATCATGTCACCTCACATGATGTCTCGGAATCTGTAACCTAATAGGCAGCCCCATAATCTTAACACTTCCTCTTATTCAGCAATGCTCCGTGACACAAATGTGTGGACAGATTGCCAGGGAGCCTATGATATGAGCTCTGAGTACAGGCTGTTCCGATGATATCCAAGAAATACCTAAGGGTGGGAGAGATGGAGGAGGGTGGAGAATGTTTGATGATGCAGATATTTTAAAAATCCAGAGATCAGCACACTAATGAAATTATTATGTAAAACATACCAAAAATAAAAAAGGAAGAAATGGGGAAGGAGGAGAAGGAAATGGAAGAGGAGGAGGAAAAGGAATGCAAAAAGAGAGAAAGCAAACAGGCCTCCCACATCCCCCGCCCAGGTTAGGTGCCCACACGGCATAACATACACGTGACAGACGGTCATTACTGAGTGCCCTCCACTTGGTTCTATAGAGAGCTTGATGTTTTTTAAATGACCAACCCCCACCTCCTCAACTTTGGTAAGCAAATTTCCTCCCCCTAGAAGCCAAAACTCCTTCTTTCTCTTATCACTTCTCGACAATTTGTTGCCCTTTGTTAAGACAGTATAAAGTCCCCCCACCAAGTTTAACCATTTTCTTTGGGTCCTCTTTTCTACGAAGACCTCTGTGCATGTAAAATTTAAATTTTAAAATCAAACTAAAATTGTATGCCTTCTTTCCTATTAATCTGTTTTCTGTCAGTCTAATTTGAAGGCCCCAGATGCAGAACCTAAGGGGATGTAAGAAAATTATTTTCCCTCCCTTACAAGGTATGCGTTTGTTCTAACCATTAAAGAAACAAAAATCCTATTCAGAAATCATGATAAGAGAGGCAAACTGAAATGTGACATGACTTGGGAAAATAGAAGAGGTATAAGTATATAAGTAAAAGGAACTCATTTTTTTCATCCTTTTTTGGGTGGATAGTTCATCAACATAAAATCACCTTTCCATCTTGGAAGGCAGCTATGATCACCACTATACCACCAACACAGGCTCACACCCACCTTTCCATCTTTATGGGCCTTCCATATTACTTGATTCTGCAAATAACATTTACATACTCTTAATATTATGAATGTCTTTTGTTGGTTTTCAGTTTTTAAAGTCAGACTATAGACAAAGGACAGAAAGCTAATTTAAAATTACAGTACAGAGTGCAAAGGTCATGAGTCTAGATGGTGAAAGTAATCAGCTGACAAGGCGGGGAAAGGGGGGGCTGGTGGCTGTGATCTGTTTTCCTCATCTTACAGAACAGGGAGGAGACTGATAATGTCAGAAGTTGATAAATCAAGAAATGGGAATTTATGCCTATTATTTAAAGTTATTCATTGAACTGTTAAATATCTTACAATATTAATGTACCTAATAAAAATTGAAAGGTAAAATGCAGGTAGAATGAGGTAGGATACCTGTACTGAATTTCATACCTTTCATTTGATATGCTGTATATTACACGAAGTTAGTAAGACCAGAAATACAGGTTAGTTCTAGGATATAGAGGATATAAAACCGGAGATATTTTAAATGGTTAGTTCTGGGAAGAAGAACTAAGGATTAGGGTGGGGGTGGAGATTAGCTTAACAAAGAGGAACACTTTTACTTTCAATCGTACCATTAGGTACTCTTTCAGTTATTTTTATTTTTTTTAACATGTTGTGATCAGCCTTTTATAAATAGCAAAGTATGTGTTTACAAACTCCTTGTGATGCTCTTTCACAGGAGTGAGAATAGGAAGACTGTGCTCCATACTATCCATGGGTATTCCAGGTCTCCAGTCCTCTCACCCCAGCTGCTTTTAGAGATCTGAGATCGGCCAGGCGCGGAGGCTCACGCCTGTAATCCTAGCACTCTGGGAGGCCAAGGCGGGCGGATCGCTCGAGGTCAGGAGTTCGAAACCAGCCTGAGCAAGAGCAAGACCCCGTCTCTACTATAAATAGAAAGAAATTAATTGGCCAACTAATATATATAGAAAAAATTAGCCGGGCATGGTGGCGCATGCCTGTAGTCCCAGCTACTTGGGAGGCTGAGGCAGGAGGATTGCTTGAGCCCAGGAGTTTGAGGTTGCTGTGAGCCAGGCTGATGCCACGGCACTCACTCTAGCCTGGGCAACAAAGTAAGACTCTGTCTCAAAAAAAAAAAAAAAAGAGGTCTGACATCACCTGGTGTCTTGGGAGACCCAGGGCGACAGGAGAGAACACCTTCCTCCAGAGACAACCTGGGACAGCTGACGCACATGCCGTCAAAGGAGGACAATGTCCTCTATTCCCAAGCACTGTCAGGCTGTTCAGCAGAAGGATCTGGAGAAGCAGACTCTGTGAGAACATGCTCGCGCTGGGCCTGTTCTTTTCCTCTTGCCCAGCACAGGGAGGGTGACAGGCTGTTTCAGGATAATTGACCTGCCTTCTGGCCATCCACATTAGATATTCCCCTAAGCCTGAGCTCAGACTTTTAAAAGAAAATTCCAGTGCCCTTGGTCGTTTGCTTTGGATCTGCTTATCACCTGGGAATTTCCAGTGCCCTTTGCTTGGGGGTGCCTGCCACTAACTGTGACTTCATCAATAAGGTAGACTTGCCCCTGTGACAGCCCAGGCTTTGCCCAGGAGGATTTCAGGGTGCAGTTTTAGGAAGACATTTTGTTCGTGGGTATCAAAAGCGAGCTCTCTGGAATGCATCTGACAGTCCTGAGCAGTTGCCTCGTCAGTCTCCGCTGCCAACTCATCAGTGCCCGTCAGTGCCGACTCACCCAGGGCCTGCGCAGACCATCGTCGTCACGACTCTGCAGCTTCTGCCAGCCGAGTGATTGGCAGCTCTTCTGGGAAGCATCGTATTTCCGATTGCGGCTGGCCATTTGTCAAGCACTGAGAATTCACCTAATCTCGCCTATTCGCCTAGCAGATGCCATAGCCACGCATCTGAGGAGGACCACAGTCCTCCTCCTCCGCCTTCCTCAGTCCTGTCTTACCCTTGGAGCTATTGTAACATTCCAACCCCATCTTCTCATCGCAATCCATTCCAGTGTGACTCAACAATTTCCAACAGAGCATTGAAAAGCACTCCTTGGAATATTAAGGACCAATGGAGTCGCTGAGTCATAGCAAGGTTGATTGCCAGAGATCTTGAGATCACCCTGGGTAGCTCTCGCCCCACTCCCGGGGGACAACTGAGGCACAGAGAGGTGCACTGGCTTGCCAAAGACCTTACAGCAAACAGAAAAAGGTTAACGCAGAGTAAAGTCCAGTTCGCCCTAAGTGGAACTAGAATACAAATGTACAGAACGTACAGAAATCCGCAAGCATCACAGAGATAGAGGTATTCTGAGGACAATGAAAAATAATTGTAGGTCCCGATAAGTATTTTGGAGTTCCCACCCACGTGCGGTAAGCAGCTGGCTTCTATATGTTCTTAATTACAGCTGTTGGAATTGAATTTATATGTGAAACGAGAAGCACTTTATTTTAATGTTTCAAGCTCAGACATAGTGAATGGCAGGAGAGAGCAGAAACCCTCTCCCCGAGGACTGAGGGTCAGCTGGCACTATCAGGGGCGGTCGGGCTGCCGGCTGAGGAGTGGCCTCTGATTCCGTGCAATTTATGCCACAGCCCAAGAGCTGCAGGCTGTGCGGCTCCAGGTGCCCCCTGCCTGTGGGAACAGGTTCCTGCGCGGGGCATACAATGCTCGCCTGCAGCATCTCATGAAGGTGCCCAGATAGCAGATCGCAAGGACTGCAGCTGTGAAATAAACTGCAGGAGCTCATGAATTTCTAATAGGAGCAATCTGATTTTCATGCAACGACCTTGAGAAATCAAAGCCTGTAAGGATCATCAAGATAGGTAAAAATTTGAAAATCAGCGTATTTCTCCCTTCAGGGGGATTTTTTGAATAACTTCTCTGATGTTTAAAGTTTAGCAAAATGCATACTTCTGAAGTCCTCTTTGCATTCATTTTAGGTATCTTCAGGGGAATGCACTCTCCCGCTTAATAGCACTAGCTCGCCAGGAAGCAGTGCTGAGGGGTTATTTATAGTAACTCCTGCGGCCACCGGCCACCGGCTGGGACTCAGGCTGAGTGAGTGCTCTGCATCCAGGCTGAGTTCAGTCATCAGGATGGAAGTGATACTGTCCCCACAGAGCGATACCAAAGCGCTTACTGAAGCACTTACTCCCAGCTGAGCGGACTGAACTCTCCTCCCCTCTAGCCCCTTCCTCTGATATCCTAAATAAAAGGAGAGAGTTCACATCTCCTGGACAGTATTTGCAGAAAATGTACGCACCCTTTCCTCAGGATGCATTTAGTGCATCCTAATCTCAAGAAAGACTGACTCCCTGAACTTAAAGGTTAGAAATAATTAGACAAGAAAATCCCTTCTCTGGATTTCTTGTAACTGTCAAAAGTGATGAGTAGTGGGAAAATTGCTTCAGGTCAAACTTCTCACTCTCCCTGAACCTTTGCACTGTATTGTGCATAGAAAGAATTTAACATCCCGGCATGGTAAGGTGAACGTTGCTATTTCTGCCTTTTGATTGTTCATTATGATGTGCTATCAAAAGCCTGTTAGGTAGCTGCAGAAACCTAAATAAATGCAATAATTACTTGGGAATGTCCACCACACTCACCCTCTCACCTCCCCTTTGCCACAGATAACACATCCTTTTGTCTTGGCAAACACATTTTGGAAAAATGATTAAACCTTGGCAGCAATAGATAGTTTTTTGTATCTTATTTTGGTTGTCTTAGAGGTTAACCATAGACAAAGCAACATTTGATTTCCATACTCTGAAGAATCTTAAAATGCCCCAGTCCTGTTTTTTCTTTTCCTTTTTTGAAATTATTTTTATATTTTGAAACATATATATGCAAGCATCATCTCTATGTTTACATGCAGTACTCTGAAACTGAGTTCCAACACTCTTCCATTCTCCAGAGCTTGCAAGCTCCTTCAAGGTGGGGGATGTTTTTCACGTTAGTTGCATGTCAGGATTTCTTTTATCTCTACAGATGCAAGATCAGTGACTTGGATAAAGAAGAAAATATGATATAGTAGAAAACTTAAGAGGGATAGTACCAACAAACCAATCTAATAAGAAAAAAAGTTGAATTAGGAGTGTAGACTAACATTTTGTAGGAATTTTAAATCAGGAATTTACTGACTCAAGTGTTTGGATTAAACTTATCAAAAGCAATGAATTCTTCTCTTATAAAATGAAGCCTCCTGGTAGGATGATCTGACCACATACCAAGCAGATAGCATCGTGGGCCAGCGTTTGGTCATGTCACCCACGACTTCTAATTTTAGCTCCTAAAAACCCTAAAGCCAATTTTTTTCTCCTCTTCTTTATTCCTACAGGTTCTATAATCATGGAAAATATAAAATTTTGAATTTGATCCATGCCTGACAACCAAGAAGTAGATGAACATGTTTTTCATCTTATTTCTGTAAGAGAGGAAAAACTTTACCCTCTTTAGTTCTGTATCTGGGCCTTGTGAATTAAACTGGCAAAGGACAGATTGACAGGAGGAAAGGCGTACAGATTTTATATTAAATTTTATGTGCCTGGGGCCTCCATAGAAAAGAAGTGAAAACCCAAAGAAGCAGTAGTCTTGGAGACTTAAATATCATTTTAACAAAAGAAGATAAATTGTTAAGAAATGACTAGCAAAAGAGAAGGAGTTTGGGCTGCTAGGAGCAGTAAATTGTGGGAAGGTAAATATATGGGGGGAAGATAAGGGTTATTAGTAAGGTTTTTTATGGAGACTTATTTCAGTGCCTTCTCCATCTATGATGATAAAAGTTGTTTCTTTCCATCCTGGTACCAGAGAGAACACCTTCACAAGGGAAATGTATGCCCTACTTGCAGATAGGGGCAAATAGGGGGAAGGTAGAGAACTTGTCCTGCATCTGCTTTTACTTAACTACCTCTAGCTCAAAATAATCAACATGCCAAAGTAGCATATTTTGGGGTAGCATATTCTGATCCCCATTAACCTGTTTTCTGGTCTTTTTTTTTTTTCCAGACAGAGTCCCGCTCTGTTGCCCTGGCTAGAGTGCTGTGGTGTCAGCCTAGCTCACAGCAACCTCAAACTCTTGGGCTCGAGCAATCCTTCTGCCTCAGCCTCCCTAGTAGCTAGGACTGCCACTGGGTACCAGGTACCTCCTAGGTGCCACCACACCTGGCTAATTTTTCTATTTTTGGTAGAGATGGGGTCTCGCTCTTGCTCAGGCTGGTCTGGAACTCCTGAGCTCAAGCGATCTTCCCTACTTGGCCTCTCTGAGTGCTAGGATTACAGGTGTGAGCCACTGCGCCCGGCCCCCTTTAACCATTTTTACATATCTAAGATCTTCCAGGCTATTAAACATATTTTTTAAATCTATGTTCTTTTTAAAGATGTTCTTCAATCACCACCTCCTGTCTTCCATGTTCTAACTTGGGTCAATTGCTTTCTAAGCCTTTTTTGCAGCTAACAACTTAAAATGTCTTTTCATTTCATTCCTCAGGCAGTTCTTCTGTTTGTTAGATCCATGTTTCCTTTTGCTGCCTGACATTCCCAAGTCATACCAAGAAGGATAAATAGAAACTTTCTGAGTCATTAAACGTGTTATTTTTGTCTTCATTCATGAATAACAGTTTGGCTGCCTATAGAATTTAGGTTCAAAATAATTTTCCTTGAAAATTGGAAGTCTTGCTCCTCTGTTTTCTAGCATTGATATTATGAATGAAAAGTGTGATGACAATCTGATGTTTTTTCTTTTTTGTAGGTATCCTGTTAATTCACTCTGCAAGCTATATAGTAGGAATTTTAAAATTTCAACAGAATATTTCTTGACACATGGTATTTTCCATCTAAAAAGAGTTTTTCTAGTTCATGAAAATTTTCTTATACTCTTTATTTGTTTTTGTTTTCTTTCCCTTTTTTGACTTTATTCTCATATTTTGAATAAGTTACGTGCTAATACCTTTCTAGGTCTATCCTATATCTAACGTCTTTCTTATATTTTTCCCTTTCTGTCATTCTTTACATCTATTTTTTCAACTTTATCATCCACATTACTAATTTAGTTTTCAGCCATAGCAATTATTCAGTTCCATTAATTTTTACAATTTATTTAGAGAATCAGTGTGTACTTTCTGAAAACTTCATTTATATTCTCTGCCTGCTCCTTTTTCATAGTAGCCTATTCTTGTTTACAAATGCACTATCCCCTCAGAGTTTTCCAAGGGTACTAATTCAACTGTTGGATCTTTCTTTTATCTGCTTCTCCCACAGTTGCTTTCTCACACATCTTGGTATTTTTCTTTTACCAAATATTTGATAATCCTTGGTTGATTAGTAATAATTTTTAATAAAGAGCATATAGTCAGGAAGACGGGATGAGTATATTCACACTTAATGGGCACGGTGTGCACTGTCTGGGGGATGGGCACGGTTGAAACTCTGACTCAGGCAGGGCAAAGGCAATATATGTAACATAAACATTTGTACCCCCATAATATTTTGAAATTTTAAAAAAAGCATATGATTGATTAAGTCATTGGCAAAGTTAGTTAGAAAAATCATTTACCCTTAGGCCTATCGCTGACTGGTGGACTAACTCCACACTTTCTGTGTGCCTGGGTCAAAGACAGGGTTCTTTTTAGGACGTGACAGTTAGGATGGATGGCCTGGGAGGAGGAAGGTCTCAGGTCTGTACTCACCCAGGTGAACAGGCTGGAGCAAAGTAGGAAAGGTCCGACCGGGATGCTAAGACGTAGGCAATGGCTGTAACTGAGAGCTGGGATAGTGCGAGGGTGGAGAAAGAAAATGTGGTCCAACACGCATTGATGAGGCTGCCTTGTGAGCCCTGGAGGAGCTTCTAGAGATTTGAGAGACACAGAAGTAGGGAAGTGGCACCCAGAACGTGTGCTGGCGGGGAGCAGACAAGATCCTCCGAGAGCAGGACCCGGAGCCACGACGGGACTGGCAAGGGCAGGGCTGGCTGCAGTCCCAGAGAGGATGGGCTCCTGGGTAGCGATGAGTGGTGGGAGGTGGGTTCAGGCACAGGGGCCAAGGATAGCCTGTGGTCAGAATCTGGAAGAAGGACATGGCTTAGGTCTCAGGGACAAGGATGAACTCAGGCCAGACCACTTACGCAAGTGAAGAGGCAGATTCCGAGAGACTAGAACCACTGAACTTCCTCCTGCTAGTGTTCACACTGGTTCTGGACGAAACTGATCAAGAACAAGGGGACTCAGCTGGGGAAGGGTGAGGACAGGAGAGGGGAGGGAAGGTAGGCACTAGGAACCAGGTATAACCCAACATCACCACTTGATCTCAAAGGGGCGGCTTTTATTTCTCAGCATTTATGAACAAGCCAATATACCTGAAATCCTAAGCAAAATTATAAAGCTTAGCTTTCCCCCTGCCACCTCTACTCTCTCCCAACTACACAGGCACAAAACATGGGACAAATACCCCCGAGCACAGGAAGACCTTGTGTCCATCCCTGGAACTTGTTTTGAGCACAGTGCCAGGCACTGTGCTATGAATTGAGACTCTTCCAAGGGGTAACACCAGCCTTGGCCTTCGACAGTCCTGTCCAGTGGGAGAATCAAACCTACAAATGGGTGGCTTCCGTCATCGAGGGAAGGAATGTGCTAGAGGTGATGCTGGGCTGCATGCCATGCGGGCAGGCCCTGTCCCATACCGAGTGGAGCTGGGTAGCAGAGAGGAGGGGCGAGGCAAAGTGGGAGGGAGACTTGGAAGAGAGGCACCAGCCACACATGTGCCAGAAGCCACAAGTACTCCACTGCCTCTGGGGCATGATCCGCAGCAAGTGTGAGGCGGTCAGAGATGGTGTGTTTTGAAGTCTGAGAGCCCTGGGTTCAAATCCTTTCCTCTGCCCCAGGCCATTTGTGTGACCTTGTGTGTGTTACTTAACCTCTGGAAACTTCAGTTTTCTCCTCTGATCCCTAGAGGAATCCAGAAAAAGAAAGGGTAGAAATACTTTTATTACTTAGTGAAAAGTCCACATTCCTAAGAAGATGAGGATAGGAAGAATAAAGGACAATTCAAGAAGAAGGTATATGCCACAGTAGTTATTAAATTTGCTTAACATTTATTACTTCTTTCAGGGTTAGTAAGTTGTAAGTGTCATTAAGTGCACACACAAAGAACTGGAATTGATTAGACTTGACAGTAGGAATGGATCAAACTATTTTCTCTTCTTGTTCGAAGTTTTCTGCAAAAATGGTAGTTATTTTCTTTGCCCTTGTACAGATATATTTAGCAGGGCCTACCATATAGGTCTCCCCTGACAAATTCCAAGGACATCCACTGTCCCCTTACATAATAAGGTCCAATCAGTTATCAGTTGGCCATGCTAGTGATTAATGGATGAGGAGACCATCTCCACAATCTCCCCAAAGCTAAGAAATTATGGTTATTCATTTCTCTTTGGCTTTGTAGATTTTTTTTTACCATATACTTGCAGATGAAAATATATGATTATCTGGCAGTTCCCAAGAATTCAATCAAGATAATGGAAAAAATATTATAAAGGCCAGGCGCAGTGGATCATGCCTGTAATCCTAGCACTCTGGGAGGCCAAGGTGGGCAGATTGCTGGAGGTCAGGAGTTCGAAACCAGCCTGAGAGAGACCCCTGTCTCTATTATAAATAGAAAGAAATTAATTGGCCAACTAATATATCTAGAAAAAATTAGCCTGACATGGTGGCGCATGCCTGTAGTCCCAGCTACTCGGGAGGCTAAGGCAGGAGGATCACTTGAGCCCAGGAGATTGAGGTTGCTGTGAGCTAGGCTGACGCCATGGCACTCACTCTAGCCTGGGCAACAAAGTGAGACCCCGTGTCAAAAAATATATATATATATATATTATAAAGACATACTTGGGAAGAACCTAGCAATTGTTTGGCTTTCTTGTTGTGCCTTCCTATTGAGAAGTCTTTTCTTCTCTGAGTCCATATTGAACACAGGCAGCATCTCTTCACAAGCGGGTAAAATTACTAAGAACTAAGGATAGGCTAGCGACAAGCTTCTGCCAAGTCACAACGTGGCTGGAATTCATGCCAATATTTCAGTTCACCACACTGGGCAACCGATCTCTGCAGCCAGACGTTGACCATAAGGGCTTCACCTTGGCAAAGGTCAGTGTTTTACGGTGATGGTTTTGATTTCAGTGAAGAAGTCGTAAGAATCCTTAGCTCCTTCTCTACCTATCCCAGAACTCTTCATCCCCCCGAAAGGAAGGTTCAGCTCTCTGATGAGCCAGCAGTTGGTCCAGACCAAGCCCGCCTGCAGCTTCTTAGCCACGCGGTGGACGCGCCCCACGTCTCTTGACCACAACGTGGCTGCCAGCCCGTATTTAACGTCGTTGGCTCTTTGAATCACTTCCTCTTCGCTATCGAAGGGGGTGACACACGTCACTGGACCAAATATCTCTTCCTTCATGCAGCAGGATTCATCCTTAACGTCTGTTATCACCGTGGGAAGCATAAAGTAGCCTGCCTGATTCCTGGCGGGGAGGTGCAACTTGTCCACGCCCTCCCCGCACTGAATTCGGGCGCCTTCGGAAAGAGCTTTCTTGACATAGCCTCGGACCTGGGTGGGCAAAAACCATAACTAGCAACATCACCGTTTGGCTTCATACAAATCAGCAGAAAATTCAGTATTTCCTAATCATCTTGCAAATGGGGATAAGGTCATTCCTAAGAAATCTAGGGTTGATTATCTTACCACTAAACTGCTAAGCCTGAGGGCAGAGAGGCTCCTGCTATCAGTTGGGCCTTCAGCCCTCCAAAATAGGGGAAGGAAGTAATTTACTTAATGTCTAGGTGCTAGGCACTCACATGAGTCCTTTTCATACATTCTCACTTGATTCTTTCAAAATTCTATTAGATATTTTTATCTGTTACTATCCTCTATTTGCTGATGATATAATTAAGCCTAAGAAAAGTTAAAATGGTTCATACAGCTAATAAACTGTAAAGCTAGAATTCACCCTCAGCTATATTCTGTAGTTAAATACACAAAAGAATATTTTCTCCCTTTTGGGGGGCTACGTTCATCACACAAAATGGGAAGTGAATGATGTGTAAGATTTAGTTAAAGGCCAGGATGCTCTTCAATAGCTGAGCTTCCAGAACAAATCATTTCTAATTTCTAGTCTCATTACTGAATATACTCTGAAAATATATCTAAGTAATATAATATAGCTAACTATAATGGGACATAAATTATGTAATAAGTTAACCCAGTGACTCAGAGATAATGACAGATGTTTATTAATAGTGGTTGTAGAAATAACTCATTATCATAGCGAGACAGATATAGAAATATTCATATATAGAAATATTGTTAAAGTCACAATGATTCATTGTTCTAACCTCGAGGGGTATTATAAGCATAAGAAAAGTAGTCCTAAAAATGACAAGTATGGAACAGCAGTCGAGTAGTAAATCAAAGGCAGGGTAAATTTTGAAATGATATTTCAGATTCCTACTTATTTATCTATTTGAGCATTCTGCTCAGTGTGAGATTAGGAATCCATCCTAGAACTAGTTCAATGTGGAGCATATGTCTATTTGCCATGGTAAAAATAATAATAATAATAATAATGCTATTCCATTAACTGTGCTTCCAGTTTATAAAATAATTAATAAGCCATAAAGTTAAAGACTTTAAAATATACAACATTTGGTACAGATTTATTTTCCTTTCCACTCAACCTCCTCCTCCAACACCCACAATGAGCTCAAAGATTTCCCAGAACTTACCCTATTCTGGTTTGTGGGTAGAGACTAAAATAAGTCTGTGCTTCCCTTTCCCGAGTCTACTCTCTTGCTTCTTTTGAGACAGCCCACCCACCTTAATTAAAAGATGCCAAAGGAGAGTGTCCTATGTGAACAGAGGAAATGAAGGCGAATATTGCCAGAGAGCCCGCTGGGAGGCCTGGAGTTCTGTCAATGATTCAGAACTGTGCGAGGAGTGCCTGGGCTTCACACTATTGTGTCTAAACAAGATGACATGGTTTATCTCCCAGAAGCTCTTAGGGTAATAAAATATAAAGAGAGGTGGCAGTTTTCAAATTGTGAACTTACCAAAACATTTAATACAGGAGCTGACTCACACTAAACTGAATTTATTTCCTAGAGAAAGTAGGATGGGATAATAGAATGATATCTACCCAAGCAGCTCAGGAACAGAGATTTTCAATAAAATCTGGGGAGAAAAAAACCTGTGACTGGTAGTATGTTATAAATGTAAGGAATTATTATAAAACTCTTTTTGAGAGGAGCTAGTAGTACTTAGTAGCTTTGGACATGAAATCAGAGCATAGAGGTTGAAAGAGTGGACTTGGAGGCCAACCTTTATTCAAATACCAAACAGTACCTTGATTTACTAGCAAAGGGCTTTTAAATGTTCTATGCCTCAGTTTCCTCATCTGAAAAATAAAATTAACAGAATCTCTTATTCATAGTGTTCTTAAGAGGATTAAATAATACATGAAAATGATTCAGCATACTGCCTAGCACATGGTCAGCCTTTCTTGAATGTCAGCTGCTGCTGTTATTGATGGTCGTGATGGTGATGATGACGATGTAATGCATGACCTGACACCTACTAGCTCAGAGACCTCAAAGATGCTCCTTGCTCTGTGTGTCAGGTTTTTTTTTCTCTTTTCTTTTTTTATTTCAGCATATTATGGGGGTACAAACATTAAGGTTACATACATTGCCCTTGTCTCCCCTCCCTCCTCGAGTCAGAGCTTGTATGTCAGGGTTTTTTTTGGGTTTTTGGTTTTTTTTAATCTGATGAAAGGGGGCAGGGAGCTGCAAGGGAGGACCTCAGCTAGGCCTGACACCTGGCCCTCTTGGGAGATGCTCCATGAATTTCCCTTGTGCTTCCTCCAGCCTCATTCTGGAGAATTCTCTCCAGAATCCTCTCTCTCCAGTTGCCTGCATCTGTGGGCAGGCACATAGCCAGGTTCTCCAGAGAGGAAAGCAGGGAAGGACTCAAGAGGGTAGAAACAAAAACAAAAAGCAACCCCGTGGAAAGGACAAAGGAGCCTTTTCTTTATTCCATGAGGACGGAATTCCCTGCAGGTTAGCGTGTGTCCCCGTGGAGTCACTGGGAACACGGCACGTCACACCTCCGTTTAGGAGCATGCTGTACCCAAGTCTCTGAGCACTGGGCCATTACAAAACTACTTTTATATATTTGGACCGGATTCTGCTGTCATTACCATCTATTGTGACAATCACTCGGAAATACGAAGGACACAGACCCAACTTGACTGGGAGAAGACAGAGACACACCGCAGGGGCAGAGGGTGCTGGGATGCAGAGGAGGCAGCCAGGCCTGCCTGGGCACGCAGCCCCCAGAGTTTCTGGGAAAAGGCGTGGAAAGGTGGCCACCAGGGGAGGGCGTCACTGCCTCCTCGCTCCCAGAGAGTTTGGCACACTGAACTGGAAAGCGTCACAATCTGGAAAGGCCACACTCACACTGCTCTGGTTGCTTCTATTAGTTCTCTCCCAAAGGGCAGAGACGGCAGGGCTTTCTCCTGAGAACTGAGCTGAGAGCCCCGTCAGCAGTCCACCTGGTGGGAGCCTCCGAGGGTGAAGCTGTGACCGCCATTGCATCAGGGAACACATGCTCCATGTGCAACGGTGAAGACGGCAGACGCCCAGGGACCCTCTCAGCCACAGCCAGATGGGTTCAGCAGGCTGGTTTCCAGCAGAAGCCAGATCCTCCTAGGCCTTATGTGGGGAAGACACTGTGGGCAGAGCTGAGAGGAGTTCTACTCCAGGTGGAGGAATCCAACAGAGAGGACGACAAAACAAGACAGACTGCATGATCCCAGCAGTTTTACACGTGGTGGGACAATACAAATACCATCTTTATTGTTCTTCCCTTTAAAAAATTGGCTGATACTATTTTCAAGTTGTTAACTGTGAATAACTTAACTGTGTACAAAATCTTCCCCTTTGAAGCGGTGGAATTTTGAAGCTTTCTGAGAGGAGTGCAAACTGTTTAGCTGCACTTTATTTTAATAAGAAAAGTAGCTGGAAAGTTATTTTCTGTAAAGATCAAGTAGAAAATCAAAAGTTGTTGAAAAGTCTGCAGTTTAGTTAATAGTAATGTGCCAGTGTTGGATTCTTAGTGTGGACAAATGTACCTTGGGAATGTGAGATGCTAACAAGAGGAAAAACTGGGTGAGTGGACATAGAAATTCTCTGCCTTATCTTTGAAACTTTCTCTAAATCTTGAATTATTCCAAAATAGAAAGTTTTTTTTTTTAAAAAAGTAGTTGACTGAGAGAGAAAATATCCAACGGTAAAAATACATAGGGGCTTTAAAAACTTTTGTTCAAAAGATAAACATGTGTTTATGGCCTTATTTGGAATGTGGCCAGAAAAAATTAGTAGCTGGTAAGTTTCATAATTTCCAGAGTGATCCATGGTACCTAAGTATACTAAATTGAAATGCTATTAGGATAACACAACAGCATGTTAAATAGATGCTTGATTTTCAGATATAATTTGGTTTAGTAGAAGATGGCAATTCTGGACTAATGTTAGGGAGAGAGTGTCAAGATGTAGGGCTAATGTTTCAAGTCTTAAAAAAATCAAATATCATAAGTGGTTTATATCTATTAGGAATCTTGGCTTTTGTCCACAGCTTCTGTGGAGATGATGCTAGAAATAATGAGGAGTGACAGCTTTCCCATTTCCCCTTCCTTTAGGAAAAGTTGGGGTTGGTAAAAACATAGCATGTAAGATGGGGTGATGTCATCATAAGTTGAAGCAAGTTTATTACTACTTTAGGGGGTTGCAAGGGATGAAAATCAGTTGTAAAAATATTACAAGGTCAGACATGAGAATCTTTTCCCTGGAAGTCACTGTGATCAATCCCAGCAAAGTGCTGTGTGCCCCCTGCTGCCTGCATGGGTAGCTTGGGTCTGGCCAAGATGAGACCAGCCCAAAGGAAACCAGGCACTCCTCGTGCATCGTCATCTGCACTCAGTTAAGAACTTGTTTACAGAAACCCAAACAGGAGGCAGAAGGAAACAGGCCGGGGGTGGAACCGTCTTCAGAAACTCCAGGTGTGGGCTTCCTCCCACCTGTGTGCAAGTACTGCTGGGACATGCACATGCAAAGTGACACCTCTGCTGCCGACTGAGTGCAGATGGAGTCTCAGTCTGCAACAGTGAAGTTCCTGCAACTCACTTGGGGAGGAACACTAGAAACATAAGGATGAATTACAAACCCTGGCCACACCCACCTCCTGCTGGGAGCCAAGGTCATTGGACCTGTGGAAGCTGTCTGTAACAAAATGGAGTCACTTACGTCAAACCTTAATAAAATGGAGTTAGGAGGCCAGGAAGAGAGGGCCCTCATGTGTATTTGCCTGATAACAAGAACTATGACAAGAGACTACCAAAACTACAACCTTGCACAAAGGCCACCATAACCTTGCACAAAAAATACTTCTACAAGGATGCTTACGCAGTAGCTTGCCTGTTCAACCCTGGACTGACGCCACCCTTGTTATTGATCCTTGTAGCCAAGGATAATTGTTTCAAAACAGCATATGTCACCTTCCTCATTTTACATTTAAAAATCCTTTCCTTCCTTTATCCCTCTGGATATGCCCAACACCACACCACGTATACCCTAGTTCATAAATCTCCTGTCATTCATTCCTGAATAAAGTCATTCCTTTTCTTTAGAGAGCCTTTCTCTCTGTTGCCATCTTAGGTTGGCAAATCCTAATTAGCCACCTACTAAACTAAAGGTAATTTGGGTCTTCTCTGTGGAGTCACTCACAGACACAATGTTCAAGGTGTATATTTTCTCAAGAAAAAAATGTGAATATTTTATGTTGAAATATTCTGACACCTAAACTTGCTAAATTCTCTATGTTCATTTTATGGATAATGAAAACTACTAGAAATCACCAAAAGCAAAACAAAAGTTTGAGATTTGGGGAGGCATCTAAATGCAATGCGAACAGTGTTTTTAACTAAAATATGGGATAATAGAAATATTTTGGTACCTTTTTATAAGTTAATTCTTGAGAAACACAAGAACATTGGAAAAATATGGACCTACAGACATTGTTCCACTTGTATACTTGTAGCAATGTGAGAGAAATCTCAAATTAATTTTGATAACAATCTGGTTGCATTTTTTGACATGACTAATTGGCACTTAAAAAGTTGGATCTATATAATACGGAGGTATTGAAGATCCATATTTATCCAAAGGTTTTTAAGAAGCTACAATTCAATACTAAGGACACTTGTGACATGAGCTGACATAACCAATACCAGCACCAAAGAAAAGATGCAGAGTAAAAGGGGAGTTTTAAGCAAAACCTCAAACGCTTATATGCGTCTATACAGCCCCTTTGTCATTATTATGATTTAATGACCAGTGATACCAGATGCTCTATGCTTATGCATTTTCAAGTGTTTTCTTGGAAAAAAAATGGGTTTTTGTTTTCGTGTTTAGTTTTCCCTTTCAGAGTCTTGATGCTGAGTCATGCTAGCAAGAGATGGCCCAAACCAGGGAATTTTATACCCAATTCTAGATAGTTAAAGCAAATGATCAAAACCAATTTGATCAAAGGATCAAAACCAACCAAGAAAATGGATACTTTAGGTTTGAAGGATGTGTTGAAACTGAAACACATGATCTGGTGTTAATTCAGTCTCTCACCCAACCAATACTATGCACCTACTGTGTTCCAGGGGCTTTTCTAGAGACTACAGGGATAGTAGTGACTAAAACTGACCATGAAGCTTGCATCCCAGTCAAGGTAAGGTAGTCAGTAGAGGAATAAGTCATAGATTAATAGTGTGCCAGATGGTATTAAGAGCCATGGAGAAAACTAAAGCACCAAAGAAGTAGAGGAAGCTCTAAGAGGCACCTTTTTGTCTAGGCTAGGCAGGAAAGCCCCCATTCAGAAGGCTACAGTTGATCTAAGGAGGGAAGGAGAGAGCCAAGCCAGTGTGTGAGGAAGAGCATTGCAGGCAGCATAAGCAATAAGAGCAAAGGCTGAGAAGGAGGAACATGCCTGGAATTTTCAAAGAGGAACAGGGAAGCCAGTACCTAGGAGTGGCGTGCGGGAGGAGAAGTTCGCAGAGGTAACAGGGGACAGAGAATAGATGGTCTCCTAGGCAATTCTAAAGACTTAGGCTTTGACTGTGAACAAGATGGGGTATGACGATGCACGATGTGATACGTCACCACCAGTGACAAAATAACTATGATATTAGAGCAAAGTTTAAAAAGTAACTTAGCTAAGGCTGGGCATGGTGGCTCATGCCTGTTATCTTAACACTATGGGAGGCCAAGGTGGGAGGATTGTTTCAGGCCAACCAGGGACACACCAGACATCAAAAATACTGTTGAAAGCCCACAGTGATAACAACACATTGGAACCTGTTGAGCCTGCCAATTGAACCTCCCTAATAACTTTCGTAGCTCAATAGGGAAACATATTTAAAGTATGACAGAGAAAAGCCACAGCTACCAATATGAATCAAAGTGTGGCATCAATTTCTGTCTCTCTCTCTCTCTTCCTGGCTATCTCTCTTACACACACATGCACAAAAACACTGTGTATGTTTAGGAGGCTCCAGGTCATTCAGTTGATACAGAACAGTGAAACACTTTGATTTGTTTTGCTAATACATCTCCTTTCTTTGGGCAACTAAACCAGTTATTATGGCAGTACCTAAGATAGAAAAAATAGTTTATCTGCTGAGTTGATGCAGAAAGAACCTTGAAACTTTAAGTGGGTGAATTGCAAAGGGCACCTCCGACTGTGCTATAGCCTAAACCTACTGGAAGATTCTTCCTGGAAGTTAACTTTTGTCCCACCCCTTCCTGCTTCACCAGAAGCAGTTGGGAGCACGATAACGTTTTCACCAGTCATTTGCATGTGTGGGCAGGCAAGCACATAGCCCTGGTGTCCAAAAGAGCCAGATGACAGAGAGAGAGAGGGCAACGGAGCCGTTTGCAGCTGGTGAACCCTCACTCCGTAAAGGTAGGACCATCCACACCTGAAGGTCCCCAGGGACATCCCAGGACTGCTGCCTGTGCATTTGCAGTCTTGAAGGTAAATTTAGCTGGATAAAAATATAGCTGTGCTGGCCAGCCTCGCTTTAAATAAATAACCACAACCCTCAAGTGAGCCCTTCAAGCTGCTCTGCTGATGACTTTGTCATTCCCCAGCGCTTTTTCTCTCCTGGCCTTCTGCAAGACTATTTCACGCCTCTCCTCCCTTCTGAAACCTTCAAACCCTTCTCCCCTCCTCACCCTGCTGCCTATTTCACTAAAAAAAAAAAAAAAAAACAGAGAAAATAAGAAGAGACCATCCAGCTATTACATCTTCCCATCTCCAGGCATCTGTGCTGCAGTGTCGTCAAGGTCAAAGTTAAATGTAGTGAATGTCCAATGCACTATGCAGTGTCAGGGATTTCTACAAAGCTAAGTGAAGACTCTGTCCCTCACTGGCTGACTGATGGGGCCAAGTTGCCCTCAGGGGGCCTCGGTTACTGCTGCTGAAAATAAGGTCCTTCAAACTCCAGAGATCTGTGACTTATTTTGGGAGTCACATCTGGTAATACATTAAAATGACTCTAAAGATCTGAATTCCATAAATCACTCAGAGATCATCAACAGCTTCTTCCAGATTGGCCAGCCCTGGTCCCCCACTGACTAAAGACCACACAATTTGGATTGTTTGTGCTGGCATTTCTGGAATCTCATCTGCTATAAACCAGAGGCAAGACTTTTCCATAGGGAATGTTTGTTTGCCTATGGAATTCCCCACCACTCTTGGTCTACACTATTCTTATAGCTGACCTTTATGTATTGAAATTGCCTTCCCCACTCTACCAGTGGTGTCTCTGTGCTGACTTCTCAAGTTCATTCATTTAATGTGGATGCTACTTTAACCTGGACTCTGTTTGCATGCATGTTCATATCCAAAATATTTAGATTCTGTCCATAGACGATTTCTCATAGGTCATAATTTTTCAAAAATAGAGTAGTAATTAACAATATTTCAAAGCCTGATATGTACTATGCTTGCACCAATCTTCTCTTCAAATAAGAACTTATTCTGTAACTTACACACCAGAAATTTACTTACTTTCTCCAAATGTGCTTTACTTATCAGAGCGCCCATGCTGGCCGATGGATCAGAGGGAACGCCGACTTTCCACTTTCTGGTAGCTTCTACGAATCTCTTTAAAAATTCACTATAGATGCTCTTCTGGACAAAGATCCTGCTGGTACAGAGGCAGATTTCACCCTGCCAAAAATGAGCACAATGAGCAAGTCTAGAGGCCACTCTCCTCCATGGATGGAGCCCCCTGTACCTTTGAGCACCTGCTGTGTATCAGGTGCTGGTCTAGGCAGCAGGTTACAGTGGTGAATAAGACCAAGTTCCCACCACATGGAACACAGAATCTTGTGGACAAGACAGACAAAAACACAAGTAAACAAACTCAATAAATAATAGAACGTGGGGCAGTCATCAAAGCAAGAGAAGAAAATTAATCAGAGGATGGGACTAGAATCTGCTAGGGAGGCAGCTATTATGGAGTCATGGGAGGCACCTGCAAAGAGGGGATATTTGAATTGGCTCTTGGTTGAGTGAAGCAGCAGGACAAGCAAAGATCTAGAGTCAGGGAACTCTCTGCAGTGAATAGAGGCAGGAGGATCTCTTGAACCCAGGAGCTCAAGGTTGCAGTGAGCTATGGCAATGGCACTGCACACTCCAGCCTGGGTAACAGAACAAGACCTGGTCTCAAAAAAAGAAAAAGATTATGGAAGTTTTTAAGCAGCAGAGTGATAGGATTGGATTTACCTTTTTAAGTGGTCATTCTGACAGCTGTGTGGAAAATAGAATGGAAGGAAACAGAAGTGGGAACAGAGTGGAGAGTTGAGAGAATATTCCAGAAGTCGAGATTAGTGGTGGTAGCTTGGACCTGGGTTGCACCAGTGGAGATGGAGAGGAGTGATAGGGACCCACCAAGTCCAGCAGACTCTATACTTTGGGGGCATGGGACTGGCAGAGGTGCACTGGAGAAGTGTTATGGCTCAGGGTGTATCTTAATGAGAGAACCAATATAGGGCCTGTCCATGGATTAGATACAGGGTATGAGGAAAAGAGCCAGCAAAAGCAAGGATGAGCCCTGGGTTTCTGGCCTGAGCCACGGAGTGGATGGTGGTGCTATTCCCTGGAAAGGCAACCACCAGGCAGGGAGAGGATCGCTGCTGCAGGGAAGGAGAGCAAGACAACTCAAGAGTTCTGCAAGAGTTGGGTTTCAGACGCCTCATAGACATCCCAATAGAGATGCTGAATGTTCAGGGGAGAAGGCCTAGCAGGTTTCTCAGTGAAAAATAATCCTAACTCTCATTTGAATTTGGCATGTAATAGTTTACAAGCCACATTCTACACATTTCACAGCATGATGTATGTATGACACGTTCATAAATGCATACATATATTTCATTGTGTTTATATTTGGTCTTCCCAACAATCCTAGGAAATAGAATGCATCTAATTATCTTGGTATTTGTACAAAGGTTCATTGTCCAAATTAAATGGCTAATGTTTTGAAATAATAAATTCTTTCTACAACCAGGATCACTGTGAGAATCATCTGCATATCTGGCTTGGGAAATGTCCAAACATCTGACAGTTTCATTTTGCACAAGTGCCAGTGCCACAGTGGGAAGGAGACTTGAGGGTTTTATCAAGTTTCCTGTTACTCAGTGCCAGGAAAGCACAGGTAAGCATACCAAGTTCCCCAGGAGAATGACTTTGGAGGAAATGAGGAAAGGATAATATCATTTGTTGAGTGCCTATAGTATGCCAAGCACCTATAGGATGCTCTCCTCATAATAATTCTGTGCTCTATTAGCTTTCCCGGTTTACAGTTAGGAAATAGAGTTTGGAATTAATATATGTCCAAGGTCACACAGAGATGCTTCCCAAAAAAGCCAATTGTGTTCAATTAAGGAAGAAGTATGCACTACATGGAACTCTTCACTCAGCTAAGTAAAAAATCAATCTGCTTTATTTATTTTGCCTAAAATCTATTCATTACCTTGGGATTGGCCAATTGGTTAGGTTCATGTCCTGTTTCTCAGTGACATTTTAAAACACCCCAAGAGAAAGGCTCTCCAGGCAAACTCAAATGCTAGCACAATTCTGGCAGCCAAGAGGCTTACAGTGTATACTTCCATGCTCAGAATTCGTTTACTTTAATAAGAGAGTTCACCTAACTTTCTCTCATTTCAACTTCTCAGTCCACACAATTTGTCCCTCTCTTGTTGTCTCTAAGCCATCAAAACACTCGGTTTAACAATTCACTTGGTATTTGCTTACTTCAATGCATCATAAAATGTATCATGCTTGAGTTGCATCATAAAATTGCATTGTCTATTGATCCAGAAACCCTCCATATTTCTAGCCACTTTCTCTAGGAATTGTTGATGAGAGAAATAATTATAATCATCAAAAAAGTGTTAATAATATTCTTCTTTCTACATTCACAAAAACCCTGTTTTGAGGCACCATTATTGCTCATATGATTTTACTGGTGAAGAAATACAGGTTCAAAAGGTTATGCAATATCCAGTGTTAGGTAAATACAGACATATCTCATTCTACTCCCTTTTTCTTCTAGGGAAGTTCTAACACTTTGGCTTATGTTTTTATTCTCTGCTAAAATAAAAAATCCTTTGGAGAAAAGCATTCAATGTTTATGCACATCTGCTACATGCTAAGCAGTATTCTAGGCATCGATGCTAAAAATACCGCACAAAAGCAGGCACTATTCCCATCTTCCTGAAGCCTTCTGTCTAGCTGATCTGGTCTAGTGTTCTTAGCCCTTTGGGATGCCGTGGCCTTGAAGAATCTGACAAAAATGATGGAGCCCAGACAAACATCTGCTATATAATTTCAGGAGATGCAAAGATGACCTGCAGCTCATTCATGACTCCAAGCTGAGAGACCTGCTCTGGACTGTTCCGGGTATTTGTAACTCAGTGTGTGAATACATTTGGGATGCTTTTGGAGGGAGAATAAACTTTACTGGAAATAGGACATTTGGACAGCAAGAAGCATCTGTGTGCACAAAGGAATGTAGAAGCTTGGAGCAGCAAATCAATCATTCAGACCATGGCTGGTGCCTGATAAAAGCTGTGTCAGTCAAGAAGAGGAACTTGCTGAACAGAAGCTGTGACTCTACAAGGCCACTCGTCGACATCGAGATTGCACAGACTGTCAGTGGAACAACACAATGCTCTGACCCTCCTTCCACGGAAAATGGCACTGGATTGACCTGCTCACTCCTGGGCTTGGCTCCCTGATGAAACAGATCTGTCTTGACAGGGTCATGGGGTCAGAGAGTGGAAAAACCCAGAAGGATACACCTGGTTAGCGAAGCTGGACCTGACGGTGGCTGGAATGCACTCATCCAGGTTGGCGTCCTCGAAGATGATGGCAGGGTTCTTGCCCCCCAGCTCCAGGGACAGCTTCTTGCAGTGGGGAGCACTGAGCTGGGTGATCCGCTCCGCTGTGGGCTGGCTCCCCGTGAAGGAGATGAGCGGCACCTCTGGATGGGACACCAGGGCCTCCCCAACCCTGGGCCCTGTTCCAAACACAATATTGACCACACCTGGGGGAACACCTGCATAGGAAACAGTGCCAGTTACAGTCTTTCTCCTCTGTGTGTTGAGAAGATTCTCTTGAAGGTACAATAGCTTGAATGGGGACAGGTGGGGATGGAGAAGTACTTGGGTTTGACAACATTTGGAACTCTCGTGGCTGCCTCTGGTTTAATAGCAAAGTGAGGGTTACAGTCACCTCTGCCCATGGTACGCAGTAGGTGGGATTTCTCTGGGTGCTTTGCCCTACAGAGATGCAGGGTAGAACACACTCCAGGCAATTCATTCCATAATACTGACCAAGCCGTACGGGCTGAGATACAAAGAAGCCAGTCAAGCCCCATGGGTGAGCAGTGCCTGCTCCGGCCTGGCATCCACGAGTCACAGCGCAGCGTGAAAATGTTAAGTACAGGAGTGTGCAGCTGCTGCTGAGGTGCAGAGAAGAGATGGACTATCTTGGCCCTGGGGAACACGGGAAGGCTCCCCAGGGAGGGTGGGTTTGAGTTGGAGGTTGTGTGTTTCATGACTATGTACAGTATGCTAGCACTCTAGAGCCAACCTGCAAGTACCAAGAACAACCAGAAGTGGGTGCCCCAATCTTTTCTATCAAAAGATCCTACCACGCTATATCTGCATGCAGTTATTTGCATTTTCAGGATTTACTTGTCTCTTGCCTGCCTCCACTAGAAGGTATACCAGCTGAGGGCAGAAATGGTGTATGTTTTGCACTCTCCGTCATTGTATACTCTGTGCCATGGCCTAGTCTGGCACAGAACTAATGCCAGTAAATGAACATTGGTCGCTGAGGCCCAGGGCATCAGCAATTCACTCACAACAACCCCGTGAGGTTAGTATTATTGCCCTTATTTCACCAGTGAGAAATTTGAGGCAATATGAGATTGAATAACAACAAGTAAGCAGCAAAGCTGGTCATTGCAAGGTTAATGAATAATTGTTAAGTAAATGAATGAGTGCTTAGTGTGCATTATCCAAATTAGAAATGGTTCATGAATTCAGGAAGCTTTCAGTGTCCAAAAAGAAAACCACATGTAGAATCATGTTGTGTCTAGAAAGTTCTCGGGGTGTGCCTGCAGGTAACTGAATGTATTGCCTCTCGTTCTTCAGGCTCGAACCACAGTAGGTGCAGACTGTAAGCTTTGCAGCTTTTCAGCTGCTTCCTTGGTCCCGGCATCCTTCCCTTGCCCCAGCTTAGACATTCTCTCCTCATTGGAAACATTGTCCTGGATTCAGACTCTCTCTTCAAGAATCTGCTTTGAAGGTATAGCTAACAATTTCACAATGAAGATCCACCATCCTCCAGAGCCCCCTCCCACAGAGCCGCAGCCCGAGCCCAACCACCTGGAGGGGACAAGGACAGCCGCATCCAGGTGAGCCCTCAAGGAGACGGGTGGGAAGATTCCGTAAGTCATGACAGCGTCTGGCAGAGCCCCACTACTAACGGCCGCACCTCCGTACCCCGTGTGCACACCTGTTGAAATCTGGGTCGCTCCTGAATTGTGGGTCCCTGCCAGAGAACTGCCTGGCACCTCGTGAGAGCACCTGGGCTCTGGGTTGGGGCAAAGAAGCGTGTGGGAGGAGAGGCCCTCCCAGCAGCTGATGGGAAGACAACAAGGACAAGTTTCCCGCCGTGTGCTACGTGGCCCTGTGTCCCCAGCACGCGCGTGCGTGGGGCTGGGGGTGCGTGGGCAGGAGGAGGTGGACTGTCAGGCTTTATGAATCCCGAAAGCAAAGAATGCACCCAATCACTTCTAATATTGATAGCAGCATTTTGACAGAGGGTGAGAGAAAACACAGAAAGCCCGCATATTTATCAGCTCAGGAAAACGAGCTCATTACAGCAGACAGTGGCTTCCTCCCAACGGCACTAATGTTTTTATCACGTTTACTTGGGCTCCGATGTTCATGTCTGCTGGCCGTTGTGTCTCAGGACCGTTTTGCCATTTCGTCCCAAAATTGATGAAATTCTTTTAGAAGATATCTGCTCCCTAACCCTGAAGAAATTCTGGTTATAAGAGAAGGAAAGCGGTTTAATCAGCAAACAGCAACTTGGCAAAACTCAGGATAGTTGGCTAACAGATACATTAGGAGCAGATGAGAACGGACAAGAACGAAGTCCGTCAAATGCCAGGGCGTGGCAGGGTGGCAATGAGAAGAAAACGCAGCCAGTGGACACTCCAGGAAGGAGGGCAAACATTTGGTGCCCCCAAGAAGAAAATAAATGTTCTAGGACTCCCAAAGAGGTCTTCGCCGTGTACTTTTTTAAAATGGTTTTATTTCAAGGAAGGTCATCTGTCAAGTCTGTTTGAACACCCGGGACTAGGGGAGCTAGCTCTTTAAATATCCAGGGTGTGTTAGCAGTTTTTTTTCCCCCTCACACTATTCTAAGTTTCTCTTACGATGCTCTAAATCCTGTAAGCAGGATTACATAGATAACAGTTCACAGTTTCTCCCAATCGCAGTGGGGAAACTGAGGGCTTAAGAGAGGTGCCATGTGAGTATCACACTCTCAGCGTCTGTCAGAGGAGGAAAGTTTGGCAGAACCAGCCCAGGAAGGAAAGAGAAGGGCTCTCTTGTTGTAACAGGCTAATTAGTTCATAAGAAATAAGATCAATGCTGCACAAATATTAGTAGATGGTAACGGAAAACTCTCGTGTAGACCAGGTTCTGTGCAGACTGGTTAGGAAAGAGAACTCAGCCCAGATCCAGACGTGTTTGGTTTCAGGAAGAGAGTGGCACGGGCCACAGCTCTGTGGAGCCTCCTCCACCTCCAGAGGGCCCCTCCCCAGCGACAGATCAAAGCAGAGCGTAAGTCCGAATCCCAGCCCACTCTCAGCAGTCACCTGGCAGGGAAGGAATGTCTTAGGCCTTTGCAGACACCAGGGACTTAATTTCACAAAGAATGGAATAAGAATGTGGTGTCTTTTGTGAGGGACATGGGAGAGGTCGACACAATTATTTCATGCACCCCTAAAGGGCCAGGGTCTCCACAGACATCACCCCAAAGACCTAGGCAGGGAGACCTCATTCCTCTGTAGGATGCAAGGGTCATAATACCCAATGCCTGCCCTAAACAGCCTCCATTTTAACCTGTCATCTCAATCCTGGGGCAAAGAACTGGCTAAACTTCACTGGAAGCCAATGTGTATGTTTTGCTTCAAGAGAAAGTAGCCAGAAGACGGAGAGAGAGATGGACTCGTATCCACCAGCCACTCTGTGCACGTGGGAGAGCGAGCAGCACCCTCTCTGTGGGCCGAAAGGCAGAGGATGGTAGGTCTGTGCCCACCACCCAGCCCTCATTCCTGCCCAGGCTGTGGGGGGACATGAGCCAGGGGACTCAACACTAAGGGGCCTTCTTGTAGGTTACTGGCTGGGGCTTCCTGCCTGGTACCTTCCAACACTGGTGCAGCGCCAGGCCGTGCCCGGGCAGATAACACCCCAGAACAAAACCGGGAAGGCACCCTGAAGGTGGCCATGAAACTACTGGCAGAAAGAGGACAAGGAGCAAATATGTGAACCTTGAGACGCTGGTAAGAGGCCATATTATATCTGCGTCCGAGTAGTAGTCCCAAAGTGGGGGAAATTGGAGGGATATATATTCAAATCTCTTTAAAATTGGGTATTTCTCCTAGGTATCCTATAGCTATACAAACTAAAGGTGTACCTAGCAATATTGTCATTGTCATCAAAACGAACTTGTGGTTCAAACACAAGATTGAAATTGGCTATTGAAGATTCTGTCTGGAGCAGGCTGACGTCTTTGATTTGATTGGACCCTTCACGCCTGTGCCACCATTGTGCTGTAACTCCACTGCCAGTCGACCCCCCGGGGATGAGACTATTCTGCACTAGCAGGGCTCTAGCTGAAGAGAGGAAGCAGGGTGAGGGATCCCTGTGGCCAAAAGGGATTTCTCAGAAAAGGATCAGGAAGACAAAACTCAAAGATGTCACTGGAATCAATTTTGCTGCTGAGTGCAAGATTTCTCTGTAACATAACTTTGCTGCAACTCTGTGCCTCCCCTCAAGCCCAACAGCTGATTACCTGCTTTATCCAGGAGTTTACACAACATCCACGCGGTCACTGAGGTCAGCTCGCTGGGCTTGGCTATCACCGTGTTCCCTGCAGCCATCGCCGGAGCTATCTTCCAGGTCAGCAGGTAGAGTGGCAAATTCCAGGGACTGATCAGACCAGCTAAGGGACAAGAGGGGAAGCATTGCCAATGATGGCATGCCTTTCAGAAGCAGACTGGCCAAGTGAAGTTATTAATGCAGAACTCCTTCATGCCGCATGACACTTAATTCACTCTTCTAACTTTTCCCCCAAACTTCACCGATTTGTAGCCACCTTCAGGGAAATAACTCTAAAATACATTACAAGCAACTATAACTTTTAGAATAGAATAAAAATCAACACAATTTACCCATTTCTTGATGGTTCACAATTACAATTATGAACAACAGTAATATAAGCTCCAGAGCTAAGAGCTGGTACCGATCACTAAACAGTTCTAGAATGTGATGTATTTTGAGATTCATAGACTGAGCTTTACTTAAAAAAAAAAAAAAAAAAACCTCCCCCAACTCATTGTTAAATTGTCCAGTTTAACAATGAGTTAAACTGTTTCTTCTAACAAATTTCTCCACCTCTGTTTCAAATCTGTTGTGGTTTGAAAGAAAATCTCAAACTTTATAGAATTATTTGTAATATAGGAACAAAAATGTCCTGAGTGTTCCTTGGGTGGGGGGCATGGGAGAGGTTCCTATCACTAAAGCCAATGAACTTTGATGCATAGACTGTGAAATCCATTTGGCTACTTAGAAGATTTTTAAATACAAATTCTCTCTAGATTCTCATCTGTATCAAGACCAGATAGGTTTGCTGGATAAGTAGCTAATGTCTAGAAGACTGTGTTTCCGTGCAATATTCCAAAGCTATCCAGCTTTTCGACCACAATACACACAACATAAAATCTACCTTATGAATAAGGAAATGGACTTACCTTATTTTGTACTCTTCCTTCAAGCCTGTGCTATGAAAGTAAATGTATCTTTTATATTATTAAATTTCCCATTGAAAAATCTGCTCTTTAAGGAATAATTATTTTTGCAGCAAAATACATTGGTATACTTCTTAGGAGGAGCCCAGAGATTTCTCTAATGCCTTGAAAATATTATTTCTGAAGGGTTCAAAGAACCAAAGCAGTAAAATGTCCCATTTTCTTTCCTTTTAACTTCTATTCAGGGACTGTAACTAGTAAAAAAAAAAAAAAAAAGATGGTTTGTGTTTTTCCTCAGGGAAAACAGTGACATCTAGTGGATAGTTTCAGTCATAACAGACATTTATATATTCCTCCAAAAGGCAAAGGAATGAATGAGGAAGTAGATAATTCTCAGTCTAGGCTTATTTACCACACACCTGGCACTATTCTAAATGCCCTACACTTATTAGTTTATTTAATTTATATAAAACGTATACAAAGAGAAAATTAAACTATTGTCCCCTTTGCAGATACGATACTGAAGCACACAGAAGTTATGACTTATTCATACAATTCTAGAGTCTTAACCACTGCGCTCTCTGGAAATAGATTTTTTTCTTTTTAAATTATAGGCCGGGCACGGTGGCTCACGTCTGTAATCCTAGCTCTCTGGGAGGCCGAGGTGGGCGGATCATTTGAGTTCAGGAGTTCAAGACCAGCCTGAGCAAGAGCGAGACCCCATCTCTACTATAAACGGAAAGAAATTAATTGGCCAACTAATATATATAGAAAAAAATTAGCCGGGCATGGTGGCACATGCCTGTAGTCCCAGTTGCTTGGGAGGCTGAGGCAGCAGGATTGCTTGAGCCCAGGAGTTTGAGGTTGCTGTGAGCTAGGCTGACGCCACGGCACTCACTCTAGCCTGGGCAACAAAGCGAGACTCTGTCTCAAAAAAAAAAAAAAAAAAAATTATAGGCAACAACAACAACAAAGTCCTGGTATATGAATTTACTCTTAGCATCATTCTTTTCCTTGTGATTTTCTAAGATAATGTTCCAGGAATAAGCAGGGAATTTGACACGAAGAGAATAAACCAGAAATAGATTTTTGAGGCCAACAAGTTTTAGGTAAAGGAGCAAAAAATCGCTTTTCCCTTTTCCTTCGTTCCTTGAGGTCAATTCTAGGAAATTTTGTGAGCAACCCTGTGCGTAATCGCGATGCAGACTGTCACTGAGCAGCACCTACCGATTCCCACAGGGGTCCGCACCGTGTAGTGCATGCAGCCCAGGTGGTCCATCTGCGTGCACTCGGACGTGTAGTGCAGGCTGGAGGAAGCAAAGAACCGGAAGTTCTGTACAGACCGGGGAATGTCCATGGTTCTTGCCAGTGTTAAGGTTTTCCCTATTAATGGTAAACAACATGCACTGTCAGTGGAGATACGCTATCAGTCAGCTTTCATCACACATTTATCCCAGCTCACACTGAAATAGCCTTGGTTCCTTCTAGCCTGGGCCAGGCATTCGTTGACCAGCCAAAAAGCTGATCAAGGTTTGATAAGGCTATGAAATAATTAGATGTCAGGTTATAAAATGAGCTAGGGGGGGTTAACATTTAGCCAAACAATCTTTGCTTTGTGGACTGAATGCTTTGCAGCTCTTATCATGAATTTGGCAGATGCTTGTCAGGTGCGGTGGTCCACGCCTATAATCCTAGCACTTTGGGAGGCTAAGGCAGGAGGATCACTTGAGGTCAAAAATTGAAGACCAGCCTGAGCAAAATCGAGATCCCCATCTCTGCAAAACATAGACAAATTAGCCGGGTGTGGTGGCACATGCCCATAGTCCCAGCTACTTGGAAGGCTAAGCCAGGAAGATCGCTTAAGCCCAGGCGTTTGAGGTTGCAGTGAGCCATGATGATGCCACTGCATATCTAGGCTGGGCAACAGATTGAGACCCTGACTCAAAAAGAAAAAAAATGAATTTGCCAGTTGCTACAACTTCACGCACACAAACTCTTATAGTTCAAAATCACCAGGTTTTGTACATGTGACAAAGGGGTTGAAATATGGGCATTAAGACAGTTGTATTTGCATATCACAAAAATCCATGTTTATGAAAACAGGATATATATTAAATGTCCTCCCAACACATGGTGAAGTCATAAGAAAGACTGATGGAACCTCCAGCACAGGATGCTGTATGTCACTTGCTCACCCATCACATGCCTGTCCTAGCTCTTGGATGGAACAGACACACATGAGCTTACCGAGTTATCTTGTTGTTGCCAAGTTATCTTTAGCAATGCAGGTAGACTCTACAGTCAAGAACAATAGCAGAAAAAACATTTTCTTTTTAAATGGCTTGGACTCAGGCTGTTTCCTAATTGTAGGTTGGTTGATAGCAATGCATATAATTTTAAAAGCTCTTGGCTTTTCCTAACAGATATTATTGCAAAGATTTGCAGATATTTACACCATTACCCTGAGCTCTGTCTGGGAAACAGTGAGAAAAAATGGGAAATTGCACTGGAAGTGGAATAGTGACTGACGTAGCAAAAACCTTTCTAAATAACCTGACTGTATAACTGCTCTTCTAGTTATCTTTGGTCTACTTAGAATAGGTGGAAGATTGCATGATCAGCTTGAGTTCTCCATCTCTACCTCTACCCATGCCCTTCCTTTGCCATGTACCTTTTCAGTTCCTTCCATCAAATAGACAGAGTATTTGTCTATGTTTCCTGCCCATTGGGTTTGGGTTCAGCCATGCAATCTGCCTTGGCCATCAGAACAAGGCAGAAGTGTAACAGCTGTGGCCTGGCCTGATGAATCTTCGGGGTCCTGCTCTTCCCGTCTGCCATTGTCATGAGGAGCACACACATGGGATAGCCTGATGGCCCCAGGAGGGACAATATTGAATAATCAGAAGTGTCCTGCATCGCACCTGTTACAGGAACAGTTCTCACCTTGGTCTTTAGATTCTGCCTGGGCCAACTCCTCCAGGGACTGCTCCAGCAAGTCTGCCAGATTGTTGAGGACCTGTGAGCGCTCCTGGGGGCTGCGGGATGACCAGCCGGGAAAGGCCCTTCCGGCAGCCTCGACTGCAGCTTCAATCTTTCAGGAGAAAATGGGCGAGGGTCACCTTAAAGTTACTGTCCCTGAGAGGTTGGATGAATCCAGAATCCACAGGTCCTTAGAAACCTGATATTTTTTCCTGTCTAATTTCAAATATTCAGCATGTCCCAGTGCTGAGCTACACACAAAGTAGATGACACAGGAGTTTATATGACGAGCAAAGCATGGGCACCACAAAAACAAAGGAAAATATTCCATTTGAGAACTGAAAATCCTAAGTCCCCCAACTTCTTGGCCATGATGACCCCAGAGAAATATTAAAAACTGAGTTCCTGGCCGTGACAAGACAGGAGGTTGGACACACATTATTATACCCCCTGCTTTTTGCAGTTTAGACACAACAACTGACCAACATTAATGTTAAAATAGATGTTATATGACTGACAGAACAGACTCTGTGTGGCCCTAAGATACAAATTACGAACAGGACCTAAGGCCATCCTAGGCAAGGGTTAAGTCACCCACCCCTACACTTAGAGAATAAACCATGTTCTAACTGTCACAAGTGTTTCTTTTTCTCTAGCAGCTCAACAAGCACTGGCCTCAAGATAAGGAACATTAAAGCAATTACAGCTCATCGGAGCAACTCGCCAGAGTTCGCACAGCTAATAAGTGGCAGAATCAGGACTCAGATACAGATCTTGGTGGTTCCACACCAAACGTGGACCTGCTATGACATAAGCACCATTCCTGCCCCTGCCCAGCTCTGCCCAGTGGAAGAGGTCTATGTGAGAGAGGAGGGGCTCCATGGTTGAATCGCTAGGTTGGGTACTGGTTTTGGAGTTATATCCAAAAGGAAACAAAATATGGGAAGGTATGGACAGGGCCAACTCATGGCCAAAATGAATTTTCGAGCCCTCCTCTGCCTTTCTCTTCTCTCAGGCAATAGCTAAGCAATGCCTTTTCCAAAGATGGCAGACTCCTAGCCTGTGTCTCACTCCACTTTCCTCTCTCACAGGCATGACAAACATTTTTAATCGCAGAAAGCTGCCTTCCACCACTGGGCCCCAGCTCAGCCTCAGAATCCTTTTGCACAGGCCTCAGGCAGCCACAGGCATTTTTCTTGTAGCATATGATCTGACAGCAATCCAGCCACCTATGCCCGTGCCAGGCCTCTCACACAAAGCCTAGCTCATACTGCTCCTTCATTTTACTCATGCGAATCAGGGCACTTTCAGCTGAGCTGAAGCAGGTATAAAATGATTCTCATCTTAATTAGAAATTTCTGGAAAAGATGGTAGTTTCACCCCCAAAACTAAATCTGTAATGTAAACCTGCAGACAGAATGAGGGGGCATTAGTGACTTCCACCACAAGCTGCAGCCGTGGGGAAGCCCCACTGCCAGCCAGCAATAGAAGGGTTAATTTCTACAGTCAATGTAAAACTCTGATCTTTTGATTATTCATAAAATTCAAGTCCACTCATATCTTCAAAGTTGTCTTATGTTACATGTCCTATGTCCATGTAATATCAAATATATATTAATCTATATGCAGTAATATTAGCTAATACTTAGTGTTTACCATATGCTAGGCACTAAGGGCTTTATGTATAGTAGTCTGTTCAATCCTCAGAACAACATTATAAAGTAAGTATTATTATTATCCCCATCTTATAGATAAGGAGACTGAAGCACACAGAGGGTCAGCTCTCAGTTAAGGTCAAAGATACCAAGTGATAGAGCTGGTCTTTGAACCAGGCAGTCTGATTCCAGTCTGTGTTTATAACTAATGCTATAATCCAAATGTGCTACACAAACGTGTGTGTGTGTGCTCATGGACCTAAGGATCAGAACAAGAGTGTTAGCACACTGCCCCTTGTAAAATAAGGATAATAATAGGGTCTAAATTTCAGGTTGTTACAACTCATTACTTGGGACAATCCATAGTAAAGGGCTTAGTGAATGCACACTACCAAACTTTAAAATATGCTACAAAACTATAGTAACTAAAATAGCATAGTCCTGGCATAAAAACAGACATGTAGGCCAATGGAACATAATAGAGAACCCAGAAATAAAACTATGCATCTACAGCCAACTCATTTTCAACAAAAATGCCAAAAATAATACATTGGGGAAAGGATAGTCTCTTCAATAAATGATGCTGGGTAAACTAGATATCCACACACAGAAGAATGAAACTAGACCCTCATCTCTCACCATATGTTGTGGGAATATAAATTAGTACAGCCACTATGAAGAACAGTACAGGGGTTCCTCAAAAAACTAAAAATAGATCTACCATATGATCCAGCAATCCCACTATTGGGTATTTATCCAAAGAAAAGAAAACCAATATATCAAAGAGATACCTGTACCCCCATGTTTATCATAGCTATATTTGCAATATTCAAGATATGGAATCACCCTAACGTTCATCAACAGATGAATGAATATATAACAATGGAATATTACTCAGCCATGAAAAGGAATGAAATCCTGTCATTTGCAGCAACGTGGATGGAACTGGAGGACAGTATAGGATTTTATGTTAAGTGAAATAAGCCAGGTATAGAAAGACAAATGCCACATGTTCTCACTCATATGTGGGAGCCAAAAAAGTTGATCTCATGAAGGTAGAGAGTAGAATTATGGTTACCAGAGGCTGGGAGAGGTAGAGGGGGGGATGAAGAGAGGCTGGATAATGGGTACAAAAATACAGTTAGAAGGAGTAAGTTCTAGTGTTTGATAGCACAGACGAATGACAATAGTTAACAATAATTTATTGTATATTTCAAAATAGCCAGAAAAGAAGATGTGGAATATTCCCAACATAAAGAAATGATAAACATTTAAGGTGAGAGATAGCCTAATTACCCTGATTGGATCATTATGCATTGTATGCATGTATCAAAATATCACATGTACCCCATAAAGATGTACAATTATCATATATCAATAATTTTTTAATATAAGAAAATGGCTTAGTGAATGCAAAACACATAATAAAAGCTGAATACATGGGAGCTGGTTAGTAGAACCAGCAACATTTTTTGTGAAAGTTTTGGGAAATTGAGCTTGTAGTTTCTACAGTGACCATATTTTTTAAGCCAGAAAAAAAAAAATGGGACTTATGGGGATCAGATGGGATATTTGCAAGTTGAATTGCTGAGAAATCAAAAATATATATTATTCTACTATTAGTAGGTACATCTATACCTCATTCTATTTTCCAAAAAGGCATGAGTCGTTAGCTACAGAAAATATTTCAACTGAATTTGGCATATTTGACATTTTTAACTTTGACAAACACTCTGAGACATAGGAAGTGGAAAACACAAAGCTGGATTCCCCAGATCTATGTTAGGTCATTTGAAGCAAACAAAATTCCAGATTACAGTTTAACCAACAAATTAGCCAATATTTGTAAACATTAATCCATAAGTCTAAAGGTTTTTTAAATGTGAGACAGATTTGAAATATTAACAAAAGAGAAAAATAGCTGAGTTCTTCAAAAAAAACTTTGTAGATACTATATATGTATTTATATATGAAAGCTACAATTATATTTTAAGTAATCTAGTTCTTTGTGCCTTAAAAAGAATAAATTATAATCCAAAAGGCATTGGATGACTATACACACATCAGCCACATTTATTACCCTAGATATATTTATATTCTCAGTACAATAACTGATAACTAATCAACTATATCTCAAATATTTTCCAAGTTGCCCAAGTAAAATTAATTCTGTATCACTTAAAAAATGTAATGCATATGCCATTAAGCACTTTGAAAAGAAAAAGGATAATATTAAATCTAACTCTAAAAATATATAGGAATTTGATTGAATTTCATCATTCAAATGGTTGATTTTATTTTACTAGGTATTTAGAAGACATGAGGAATTATTAGAAGTCAATCTAAAATAAAGCCCAGGAGATCTCTATTGTTGTTGTTCTGTTTAAAAAGTGATAAAAAAAAAAGTGATACCTTTTTTAGAAATCCATGAATATAGTGGTAAATTGAGGCACTTCGTAGAGAAAATGGAGCACTTAACAGTGACAGTTCTTACAAATAATATTTTGTACTAGACACTTATTAGGGAATATCCAAGAATTACCAAAAAAGCTGCACACATGGCTGTGTTAGATTGGCTAGAAAAATTACTTGCTTTTAAATATGGTAACCTGAGATTTATTCTATGATACATGTCCTTCTTAGACCTAACCTTAGACCTAAACCTTCTTAGACCTAGAATCTTTCCTTCTGCTATTGTTTAACAATTCTACACCTTCTCCCAACTCCCCCTGCTTTTAGAAAATTAAGTTAGCCATAATTCGCCAACATTTTAAATACATTTCAGCCTTTTTTGAGTGAATGTACTCACCTCTTCTTTTCCACTGTCCGGCACTCTGCAATATACCTCCCCTGTAGACGGGTCATAAGAATCTATGTATGAGTGACAAGGCAAAAACTTTCCGTCTATGAAGTTTTCCAGCATCAAAAATGCCTTTGTTTCAGCCATAGCGAGGAAGAAGTCTGCCTTTCCCGTCACAGTCCTGCACTGGGGCTGTCCCCACCACCTTTCCTACTCCTGAGTCAGTCTCCTCCCTCTGGCCCTAGTCATCTGCTAATCAATAGAAGTGACCTGACCTCAGAGAGAATTCCAGTCTTCAAAGTAGGAACTAAGCAAGCGCTCGAATGTTTCACAGACTCACACTACGGTATGAGAACCGGATAATCCTGTCGAAGTAACATCAACGTACGTGTTCATAGCCCTTTAAAACTGCCAGAAGGCATCTGTAGGATTTTACAGGTTTCGCACCATAAACTGTTCACTGCTCAAACACTGATGGAGTGTCAGGCCCTGAAGCAAGTCCTTTACATGAATTGATTCATTTATTCCACACGGCAAGCTTGTATGAAGCAAATGTCATTCCTTCCTTCCTTTAATAGACAAAACTGAGGCTTGGAGAGTTAGACGATTTGCCCATGGTTGCTTAGTTAGCAAGAAATGAACTCTATGCCTTTTGTCCCCAAATCATGTGCTTTGTCTTCAATGCATCACTGCTCACCCCGCAGAGGTGACTCTCTTTCCACTGTTTGTCTGTTTTTCTTTACCTTGGCTGACTTCTCTGTGAAGAGCTGTCTCTCTAGCTCCAAAACCGGGGCTGCAGCAGTAGCTCACACCTTCCCAGATGTGCACAGAGATGAAGCTACAAGCCAAAAATGTGCACGACATATGGCAAGCAAGAGATTCGTGGTGTGGGTGAGAATTTCTACATATTGGTAAGAGAAATGAGCAACCCAACAGAAAGGAGAAGCAAAAGGTATTTAAAAAGTAATTTATAGCAAAGGGGAACACAATTGGCTAATGGATATATCAACAGATGTCCAAGAGGTGCCCCGATTTGCCAATCACACTGGAGAGCATTTTTAAAGATTGATCACATCCACTCTGGGGATGTGAAGAAGTACCCATTCTCCCACTCCTCTGATGGGAGGGTTCACAGAACACTGCTTGGGGCAATGTGCCAGTGTGAGCATTTAAATATGCCTACTTCTCTGGTCTAGCAATTCCCTTTCCAGAAGTTACTCCTACAGAATTACTTGCTCTTGGACAAAATAGATAAGTCAACAGGACATCGTTTTTTTTTTTATGATAAAAAATTGAAAACAACCTAAATGTGCATCAGTTTGAAAATATTAACTACAATATAATTAATTAATTGTTACATCCATAATAAGGAATACTATTTAGCCATTTGAAGGATGAATTAAGTGAAAAAAGAAAGCTAGTAAGTTGGTCCAGTCTCTTTGGATAACGATATGGTTGAGAGGGCTTAAGGGGAACAGTTTTGACTCTATATACTTTAAATTGCTTGTATATAGTAAGCAATTTATGATAAGCCTGCATTACTTTTATATTTCTATTGCTTTTATGGTTATAATTTATAGTTCTAATTAAGTCAATGTTAGATGTAACTATTCTAAAATATACCTCCTTAGGCCCTCTCTGCTTCATCTTAGTTAGTTTCTCTCTAGATAGTCTCCAAAATTCTTGCTAATCACTGATGCAAAGTTATAGGCAATCCATTCCCCGTGTGACTAAACTCCAGGTCTTTCTCTGCAGTCTGAAAATTATCTGCGATGTTCTGCTGAACATAGGACCAATTTCTGGTCTTTCCTTCTGTGCAGCTCAAAACCTCTGCAAAAGCTTTGGAAATAAAACTCCGTGTATTCTAAACCATGTTCTTAGTAAGATTTCCCTCTCCTCACCCAGTAAAAAAACAGAAAAGCTGTATAAAGATATCCTTTTTTCTTCTCAGCTTAAAATTCTTAACATTTTCTTTTCCAGATTACTTTTTTCCCTTTTCCTCTTGTGTTAGTGATTTTTGGTCGTACTCCTGTGTTTTTGTTTAAAATCTCTTCTGACTTTATTTTTTAGACATTCCTCACATATAAATAAATACAGCCATATGCCATGTAATGCCATTTCAGTCAACAATGAACCATATATACAACGGTGGTCCCATAAGATTATAACAGAGCTGAAAAATCCCTATCACTTGGTGACATGGTAGCTGTCCTAACACCATAGCACAACACATTACTCACGTTTGTGGTAATGCTAGTGTGAACAAGCCTACTGTGTTGCCAGTCGGGTAAGAGTATAGCACATACAATTATGCACAGTACGTAATACTTGGTAATGACAATAAATGATCATGTTAGTGGTTGATGTCTTTACTATATTATATTACTTTAAAGTGTACTCCTTCTACTTGTTAAAAGAAAAAAAGTTAACTGTAAAACAGCCTCAGGCAGGTCCTTCAGGGGGTATTCCAGAAGAAGGCATTGTTATTAAAGGAGATGACAGCTCCACATGTGTTATAGTCCCTGAAGACCTTCCAGTGGGACAAGATGTAGAGGTGGAAGACAGTGATATTGATGACCCTGACCCTGTGTAGACCAAGGCTAATGTGTGTGTTTGTGTCTTAGTGTTTAACAAAAATGTTTAAAAAGTTAAAAATACAATAAAAACTTTTAAAGTAGTTAAAGTAGAAAAAAGCTTATAGAATAAAGATATAAAAAAATTTTTGTACACCTATACGTGTTTGTGTTTTAAATTAAGCACTATTACAAGAGTCAAAAAGTTTTTAAAAAGTTAGAAGGTTTATAAAGTAAAAAAGTTACGGTAAGCTGAGGTTAATTTATTATGGAAAAAAGAAAAAAATTTTTATAAATTTAGTATAGCCTATGTATATATAGTGTTTCTAAAGTCTGCAGTAGGGCACAGTAATGTCCTAGTCCTTCACATTCACTCACCACTCACTCACTGACTCACCCAGAGCAACTTCCAGTCCTGCAAGCTCCATTCGTGGTAAGTGTCCTATACAAGTGCACTATTTTTTATCTCTTATACTGCATTTTTACTGTGCCTTTTCTCCATCTGGATATATTTAGACACACAAATACTTGCTGCTATGTCAGAAGTGCCTACAGTATTTAGTGTCATAGCATGCTATACATGTTCGCAGCCTCGGAGCAGCAGGCTCTACCAGGTAGCCTAGGTGTGTCGTAGGCTGCACCATCTAGGTCTGTGTGAGTACACTCTGTGATGTTCACGTGACGACGAAATCACGTGACGACGAATTCAAGTGTAAACGACGCCTTTCTCAGAATGCATCCCCATCGGTAAGCGAGGCATGACTGTACCCACATACATGGATAAATAAATACAATAATGTACACAGTCAGGGTCCATTTAGAAAAAAGAAACCATAGCAGATTTTTCAATGTTTAATACCAGGAAATGTTTACAGAGATGCTGGAAGCTGAAAAAGCGTGCGTGGGAGGGCTGCCAAGATAACCCAGAGATTAGCAAGTGCAAGTTCTGTTCTTTAGCCTGAGAGACAGAAAGGAAGAGGTGAGCTGCCAGAACCCAGAAGCTGGCAGGGCAGCCTCCCACCTGCCACCCCAGCTGGCGCTGACGCTGGCACTCCTGAAGTGTGCGTGTGTGGTGGTGTGGCTGATGTGGGGAGGCCAAGAGCAGCTGGAGGCTGGAACAGGAGCCGTCACCTGTTGCTGGAGAGGAAGGCAGTCTCTTCTCCCTCCCCTCCTCCCAGGCTCTCTACAGTGTCTTCCGCTGGCAATGGCCAGCTGGCAACCGAAGGTGAGGACTATGGGTTGCGGATCCCAGCCCTGGCACCATGGAGCAAAATACCAAGGAGTGAGCTTGAAGCCAAGAAACGGTGGGTGGACACCCAGCCTGTGCATATGGCTTTTGCAGCCCGGCTCCTGGGCCTCCCACTCCTAGCTCCCAAGGGAGGGCTTTGCCCCTGTAGAGTCTCTTAGAAGCCTGTCCTTTTCCAGGTTCTTCATGCTCCAAAGTAACACATCACCCTCCCTTTCCCCAGCCACTTCACTGAGATTTAGCTCACCCAAGCTATTGAGAAAAAGAAATCTGATTATATACCCGAAGCGACTTAGACTAATGTTGCTTTTTTCCACTGTGTGTCTTTTTGTATATTTCTTAGCAATCCAAAAGATTCTAATGAGAGGACTACGGGAGGCAGGTCTTTCTGAAGAAAACACCTTTCCAAGGGCACGGGGGAGGAGTTTTCTGCCACACAACAGCAGCAGAAGGTCGGGATGGGGCACGGTACTTCTAGGAGTGTCTGGTGCTCATCTGACTCCCCACCAGAAGCAGGCCCAGCCTGAGGCGTGGGTATTCACGGCAGCAGCGTCCTTGTGCCATTTACCACTCGAGCTGGACCTTCGCTCTTTTCCCATGATGTACTGGTCGTGCCCTCCCTTCCCCTGCCCTGTCAGCCCTTTTCTGTCCACAGTGCATCCACCTGACCCTCACTTGCAGATCAACCACAGAACCGACTCTGGAACAGAAGCTCGGCTGGGGCAGGAGACTCCAACCCTGGAGGACACAGCCTCGGGCCTTGCAGAGTCTGGCCGTGTCCTGTGACCACAGACCTCGTTCCTGAGCTCTGACATGCCCTGAACGCCTTCTCTCTACGCTCGGTACCAACCTTTCTCTTGTCTGTCTCCCTGGAAGAGACATAAAATCCTGTATCTGGGCCTAGGGGTTGAGACTTTCTTGTAACTCCACCAAGACGTACCTCGACGTACTTCGAGGTACGTCTGGGTATCACCTGCCCCTGAATTCTCCCACTGGCTCCATCTGCTGTCCAGAGCACACTGCTGCTCGCTGATCTGTTCTTGCCATGCCCTGAGATGTCATCTTCACACATTAGCAGTGACCGGTCTGCCCCCAGCCACATCCCAGTGCTGGGTTGACTGCCAGGTCCTACGCAGCAAGGGTAGGGAACTCAGGGCCTTGAGCTCAACTGAGAAAAAACTGTAAGTGTGAGGGATTAAGTATACTAGTATTCTAAGAGAACTAGTATTGCTAGACTATTCCAGAAGAGTAGATAAGGTGCTTTTACTTCATAGACACAAGTTATTCTCTTTGAAATGGGAGAAGCAATCCTGAGTTAGGGAGCTCCAAGTGTTTTGGAGCTCCGAACTGCCCAGGTAGGCTGCGGTCCAGGGAGGGCAGTGAGTTTAACTGAGCACCTCTTGTCTGCCAGGATCCATGGGGAAAGATATGGGCAATAGATGCTGGAAGAACTAGCCTTCTGCTAGGGGAGATGGAGTGGCAAACCAGCATCACAATATGGTGGCATGAGGCACCCCTGGAAGGACATGCTGCACTCGGGAGAAACACTGGGTAGGGAATGGAGAGCTCCATGGGAGTGCAATGAAGAGATCAGAGGATGAGACTGGCGGTGGACAGGGGAGGATGGATAAAGAAGCAAGCAGAGGCTTTTTCACAACGGGTTTGCCGCCAGAACACAGGTGCCGTGAAAACCACCCATAAAAGCCAAAATGGGGAAGGAAAAGACTCACATCAACATCATCGTCATCGGACACATAGATTCGGGCAAGTCCACCACTACTGGCCATCTGATCTACAAATGTGGTGGGATCGACAAAAGAACCATCGAAAAATTTGAGAAGGAGGCTGCTGAAATGGGAAAGGGCTCCTTCAAGTATGCCTGGGTCTTGGATAAACTGAAAGCTGAGCGTGAGCGTGGTATCACCATTGATATCTCCCTGTGGAAATTTGAGACCAGCAAATATTATGTGACTATTATTGATGCCCCAGGACACAGAGACTTTATCAAAAACATGAATACAGGCACATCTCAGGCTGACTGTGCTGTCCTGATTGTTGCTGCCGGTGTTGGTGAATTTCAAGCTGGTATCTCAAAGAATGGGCAGACCCGTGAGCATGCCCTTCTGGCTTACACACTAGGTGTGAAACAACTAATTGTTGGTGTTAACAAAATGGATTCCACTGAGCCGCCCTACAGCCAGAAGAGATACGAGGAAATTGTTAAAGAAGTCAGCACTTACATTAAGAAAATTGGCTACAACCCTGACACAGTAGCATTTGTGCCAATTTCTGGCTGGAATGGTGACAACATGTTGGAGCCAAGTGCTAACATGACTTGGTTCAAGGGATGGAAAGTCACCCATAAAGATGGCAATGCCAGTGGAACCACACTGCTTGAAGCTCTGGATTGCATCCTGCCACCAACTCGTCCAACTGACAAGCCCTTGCGTCTGCCTCTCCAGGATGTCTACAAAATTGGTGGTATTGGCACTGTCCCTGTGGGCCGAGTGGAGACTGGTGTTCTCAAACCTGGCATGGTGGTCACCTTTGCTCCAGTCAATGTTACAACTGAAGTAAAGTCCGTTGAAATGCACCATGAAGCTTTGAGCGAAGCTCTTCCAGGGGACAACGTGAGTTTCAACGTCAAGAACGTGTCTGTCAAAGATGTTCGTCGTGGCAATGTTGCTGGTGACAGCAAAAATGACCCACCAACGGAAGCAGAAGGCTTCACTGCTCAGGTGATTATCCTGAACCATCCAGGCCAAATTAGCGCTGGCTGTGCTCCTGTACTGGATTGTCACACTGCTCACATTGCCTGCAAGTTTGCTGAGCTGAAGGAAAAGATTGATCGCCGCTCTGGAAAGAAGCTGGAGGATGGTCCTAAATTCTTGAAGTCTGGTGATGCTGCCATCATTGATATGGTTCCTGGCAAGCCCATGTGTGTCGAGAGCTTCTCAGACTATCCTCCTCTGGGTCGTTTTGCTGTTCGTGATATGAGACAGACAGTTGCTGTGGGTGTCATCAAAGCAGTGGACAAGAAGGCTGCTGGAGCTGGCAAGGTCACCAAATCTGCCCAGAAAGCTCAGAAGGCTAAATGAATATTATCCCTAATACCTGCCACCCCACTCTTAATCAGTGGTGGAAGAACGGTCTCAGAACTGTTTGTTTCAATTGGCCATTTAAGTTTAATAGTAAAAGACTGGTTGTTAATAACAATGCATCGTAAAACCTTCATAAGGAAAGGAGAATGTTTTGTGGACCACCTTTGTTTCTTTTTGTGTGGCAGTTTTAAGTTATTAGTTTTTAAAATCAGTACTTTTTAATGGAAACAACTTGACCAAAAATCTGTCACAGAATTTTGAGACCCATTAAAACAAAATTTAATGAGAAACCTGTGTCTTCTTTTGGTCAACACTGAAAATTTTATAGAAATCCGTAGGCAAAAGACTTTATAATCTATTTCTGGTGATGAATGTGCTGCTGAAATGTAGAAAGTAATTCTGAGTTAATGTTTCTTTTTCCAGGTTGGAAATAAAGGTCCCCCCCCCACCCCCTAAAAAAAAAAAAGCAAGCAGAGGAAGTTAAAAGGTAGACAGGAAGAAGATGGTACTTCCAGGCCAAGAAAATTCCTGTTTTGTGATGCTATCTTTTCTGTCTCCACAAGAACCTTGACCACTGAATTATCTTCTGACTCTTCCTCCTCCTCCTTTTCTCCTGGCTCTTTCAGCCTTTAAATGAGCTTCTCCTATATAATACCATTTAAGCAATATAATTTAACAAATGGCCTTCTGTCCTGTCTTTAATGTTTCTTTCCCACTGAATGAATGAGCATGAAAGTGCTGTCATGATAGGAATAACTACCCTAACTTATATGTGGCAAGATGTTGTCGCATGCCACTCACAAACCCACTGTCTTCTTAGCCTCACTCCTAGGAGGAAGAAGTCCTAGGACAACCACATATCAAAACTGTATTATGAAAGATGATCAGTACGAAACACCAGGCGTTTCTTTGGTTGCAAGTGCTCCACTCTAGGGAATTTGGGGATATGCACTTGCCCTCCCAGTTTGGAGCTCAGAATGGGACCATTGGCCTTGGTCTTGGGATGGGGCCAGCTGGCCTCTACCATAAGGAATAGTGACATAATAGTTGCAAGACCCCCAAGAGATAGAGCTGAAGGCTAAAAAAACTAGGAGAGGAGAGGAACAAGGTAGAAGAAAAACGTTCAAGCAATATGTATATGGAATTCAAGTGTAAACAGGTACCACCCTAACACATATGTTTATATTAAGCTCAGCCATTTGGGGGAAATGCTAGGTGCCCCCCGTGGCAGACACCACTAATGTTCTCTATTATCCAGTTCTCCTTCCAAGCACTCATCAGCCCCCTTGCAATTAGTGGGGCCATGTGGATAGTTCCGGCCAGGGGCTACGAGTAGAAGCAAAGCCTGCTGGGGATTGTCCATTGTCTCTCCTACTTTCACATAGACAAGGAGGCTGTGTGTTCCAGGTGGCAGGGACAGGATGAGGAACCTGTGTCAGCCTGACTGCTGAGTTACTATATGGAGTACGGTTGTACTATATGGTGATGCTTAGCATGAAATAAGCATGTTTTGCTATGCCACTGTATTTGGAGGCCAATGTCTAACCCATCACAGCATAAACTAGCCTAGTGTGGGTAGCGAACATAAAACTTTAGCCACCAAACTTTCTCATTGATGCTCTGACCTGCAGGCCTCAGTCCCTGGACACAAGCCCCACATCTAGAGATGGGCGGAGCCCTCTGTGAGGGGTAGAGGCTCCTTTGCTTAAAGGGCATGGTCGAATGCCTGGGGCCTTGCAGGTGCTACACACCGTGTTGATGATGCAAGCCTAGCCTTGTACCATAACCGAGAAGGAGGAAGCCCAGTGCCGCACTTAGAGGGAAGATTTAAAGCTATGGCCAGTGGAGGAAGATAGGAGTTTCACAGGGCAAAGGTGTGTGCCTCATCCAGCATGGGAACACTGCCCTGAGATTACAAAAATTAGACCCAGTTAACAGGGTATCAAGCTGACATTACAAAGGTCAAGGCTGTGGAAGCAGCTATTAGCATTTTACTCCACAGTCATTTGATGATATTTGTGACTGGATGCTTGGGGGGACCAGACATTAGAATCAACCAAGGTGCAGTTGCTCTGGGTGGCCAAGGATAATCAGAGAAAATGATACTGTATATATTAAGTGGAAAGAATTGCTCAGCAAAGTAGACTAAATTTTCTGATCTACCTTCTAAGCCACTATGTATCTAATCTGTTTAATCTAAATTCCAGTTTTTAGTTTTAATTACTGTATTTTTCACTTCTAAAAGTGAAAAGTACTTAGTTGATTTTAAAACATGTCTGGTCATTTTTATAGTCTCTTCTTCCTTACTCACATTTTAAGCAAATATTTACCTCTTAAGTAAATATTTACCTCTTAAGTAAATATTAAAGATTCAAATATTTCACCCAGCTATTTAATACATTCTGTAACCAATAATTCCAATATTTGTAGTCCAAGGTGGAGAGTTTAAACTGTTTAAGCCATTCTAAAGCTGAAAGATAATTCTTATATCTATGGCCTGATCCACTGAATTGACTTTACAACGTAACTCCTCCAAAGTAGTGTTATTTACCTTATTATCAAATTCTTTAAGAAAACCTGACTTCTAACAGTGCATTCTTTGTATATATGTTCTTTCTTTCTGCTTTAAGTCTTCTCTGATCTTTGTTTACATGATCTATAAGGCAGTATTATAAGAATTCATTAATAATTATACTTATATCCTTTAATTCATTTTGTACACATTGTGCATTATACCCTTATCACTATGACATTTTCTTTATCTTAAAGTTTTCTGTTTGCTTGCTTTAAATTCTTAGTCCCTTTGTGACTCTGACATAAAACATGGTACAGTCTCTTCATGTGCAATCTTGGAGTCTTCTTGTTAATTTTCATCTTTCTACAACCGAGGAGTGGTTCCCAAGGTCCTATATCATTAATTCCACTTTCTGCAATTATAATCTATTCTTTACAGCCTTTAATGAGTATTTAGGTTCCATGTAGTCTCTTCCAACCTATCCCAATTCTTTTCTCAACACAGCAACATTATCTTAGGCACCCTGCAACAGTTAAAGAAAACTTGCTTCCTGCAGTAAGCCTGAAAGAAAAGTTTTGCCTACAAGTACTCAGAATATAGTACTTTTCATGTATTGCAAATTTTCCACAGTTCTGTTACTATATTTATTTGCATTTTAATAAAAAAAAGTATATCCAAGCCAAGTATTGGAAATCAAGATGTATCAATTACCCTCAACCAGCTCACAGTGCACTTGAGTGCTGGTAGGATCCCTGGCAGCCAGTTCATTGCTGGTGCCCTCACTGGAATGCAAGTGCATTTGAATCTTCCAGGCTCAAGAGGGTCACTCCAGTTCAGAAGGCTCCAAATTGAGGCTACAGTTCACCAGACCACAGGATAAACAAAAGCAGTTCTAAAGTTCTTGCCGGGCTCCTCGTCTTGCCTCAGACCGTCCTCTCACATCAGTGCGTCTCTGACGGCTTGTGCCAGCTTTGGTCCCACTGCTAGATTCTCATTGGTGTGTGGCTCTTCTTATTGGAGGTGGATCTGTTCTAAAGAATGTTTTTACTGTTGTTGGAATTTTAAACGGTGGCAGTTTGAAGGCCAAAAGCTGCCCTGTTGGATGATTTTGTAAATGTAAACCTGCCTCCAGCTCTCAACCCCCTGTATTTCTGAACTGGCAGAGAAGGGATTGTTATTTACAAGTGTAATTACTTTGACTCGGGAGAATCTTTTATAGAAGTAAAATTTTACCTCAGCACTTAATGGCGCTTCCTCCTCACCTAGCCCTTCTGCATTGCCTTCAGGGTATGTTCCTCCTGGATGCCTTTGCCCTGTCAATTCTCCTTTGTGGTTCAAGGTTCTGTGAACTGAGAACCCCCTGGCTGGTCCTCTGAAGACCTGGGCCCTGGAGCCTTCTCTCCGGTGCCTGGAATACAGCTGACTCATAGGTAGGTGAGGGAGGAAGGAATGAATGTTCTTCTACTCATATATTTTCTATAGATATTTTAGAGGAAAATTGGAAGATGATCCAGTATTTTGTGCTGGGCCCACAATATTTTATCTTGATTTTTTTAAAACTGTACAACCTTGACTAATTTATAGACATCAATAATTTTGTTATTTACATCAATAAAAAACAGTTCTAATATCTCTATTTAAAAATCTTGATTGCATTATGAAATGAAAAGATCTTGGCAACTATGTAAAAAGATAAATATGCACTGGAGAGACAAGAAAATAAATATATCAAAACATTGGCAGCAGTTATCTTCGGGTGACAGATCTATGGGTGAATTTCATTCTTTATATTTTCTGTATTTTCCACATTTTCTAAAGTGAATATGACTGCATTTAAATGATGGTTAAAATTACTTATTTACATATTCATAGGAGAAAAAGAGAATGTCTAAAACATTTCTCGTGACACAGAGAGGCTCAAATATTGTCATGAATGTATTAAATAACACTAACAAGTCAAAACATGGTCCTGTAATGTTTTTAAGCCAAATTACCCTAGAGGTAATTGATCAGGAGAACCTCCCAAAGAGTCAAGGTCAGAGGACAAAGCCATTGGTGTGAAGAAACAGTGAAACCATAATAAGGAAGAAGTAAAGACAAGATGTACCGGAAGCAAAATGACACAAAATGGATGTACTGTTAAGTATAGAAGGAAGTATCAGAGTGAGGAAAAGAGACCATAATCAAGCGCAGCCTGCTCTACCTCTTTTCACTTACTTAACCCCAACCTTCCACTGCCAACACTCTTCTCCCACAGTTGTCCTCTTAATAATATCACCACTCCCTTTGGCAATAATCAATTGTATGCAGATAAAAAGACTGCATTGTATCACAATTTAAGAAGGAAGAAATTCATTTCTACCACTACTATTTATGCTAAATTCTTGACTGAAATTCTTAATTCTATCATGTCTATATATATGTGTGTGTATACACATACACACACACACACACACACACACACACACACACACAGAGCAGATGGTTTCTTGGTTTTGCTCCTCCACTCCAATCTATTTCCCCTCCCTAATAACACTCTGAATTTCCAACCCTCCCACAACTGTCAGCTGGGTGCTTTGGGTCATATTAATTTGTACCCAACCAGAGGCCATCCCAGGGAAAAAAGGAAAACTCAATCATAGTCAATGATGAGATGTTTCTAGGATTTCTGGAAAAGACATACTCTTTTAGCCTATCCTTGCCCTGTTTGGAGGGTCTGAGGATATAAGTGTAGAATCATCATATCCTGCCAAGAACCTGTACAGGCTCTGAGGGTTAAACCAACACTGAAGAGGGCAAAGTGGAGATAAGTACTTGCTGACAATGTGTGAACTGTAGGATCTAGATTGATTCAAAGCTAGAGCAACCTCTAATTTTTCAGTTACCTCAGTCAAAAAATTTTCTTTGCTGCTTAAGTCATTTGAAGTTAGGCTTCTGTCCCATGTATCTATTCAATTCCTGATTAATATATAAATAAAACACTCTTACCTCAGCAAGTTTACTCTGAAGTGACAATTACACAAATACATTTTAGTGAAGAAATGTACGGGCATGTTCACCAAGCAGCACATTTATGATCTGTGCACTTTTACCATATGGATGTTATTCTTCAAATAAGAAGAAATGCTGTTGTATGTGGTAAGCCATCCATATACAAATCACATTGTTTTGTTTTGTTTTTGAGACAGAGTCTCACTTTGTTGCCCACGCTAGAGTGAGTGCCGTGGCGGCAGCCTAGCTCACAGCAACCTCAAACTCCTGGGCTCAAGCAATCCTACTGCCTCAGCCTCCCGAGTAGCTGGAACTACAGGCATGCGCCACCATGCCCAGATAATTTTTTCTATATATATGTTAGTTGGCCAATTAATTTCTTCCTATTTATAGAGACGGGGTCTTGCTCTTGCTCAGGCTGGTTTCGAACTCCTGACCTTGAGCAATCCACCCGCCTCAGCCTCCCAGAGTGCTAGGATTATAGGCGTGAGCCATCACACCCAGCCCACATTGTTTTCTAATAAAAAAAGTTTGTCAAATAGTCCATCAGATCAGAGTTCCAGGGTCAGCTGAAGACAAAATCTACTCTTAAGCTTCTTGTACCTAGGTGGCAGCTCTATAAATATTTATTAAACAAGTAAACCTTGAAGTTTGAAACTATCAAGAAAAACAACTCTGACTTGTAGAGCACTTACAGTCTGTAAGGTATGGAAGACAAAGATATAGTAAAAAAGTGAGAATAGGAAAACCAAGTTATAGTTAGAAATGGATAAGACTAAATTTGATCTGCTGTTAGGATAAAAAGCAAGAATTTATGTGAAAGAATCAGAAAACCCAGAGGTGAAAAAGACTCCCAAATCATATTTAGTGGTAGTGGTAGAGAATCTCATAAATGTCTCAGGAACAAAACACATTTTGCATTATGCTCAAACTAAGGCATTTTATTAGCTGGCTTTACAACTTAAATAACACCTTGGTTACCAAAGTAACAGCTTCTACTAATTCCATACTAAGCTTTCAAAAGTTTACTTGTTGGAGACATTCTTATGCTCAACACAAAATATCTTTATTATAACCTTCAGCAAATCTTTTCTTAGCGTTAACTAAAAATGTGCTCAAGTCAAATATCAACTACCTTAAAAACCCAGTTTGGATACTTTTCCTTAAAACATGTGCACTATAGTTGAATCAAAAGAGAAAACTGCAAATATTTTGTGGTTTGATTGGAAGTAGAGTTCATTTCATGATGATTCAATATCTTCTAATACTATCCTGATACTCTCCATAAATCCCAGGAAAGTAAATCCATTTACTAACATTTCAAAGGGAATGCCAGTTTTTAAATGAAAGGACAATATTAGCCTTTCTTTACCAGTTGGCAACTTGAAACTTTCGCAGGAGTGATTATTAACACTTTTTTTGCAGCTAATTATAGCTTTAATTTTCTCTCTCATCTAAAAAAATATCAATTTCACATTGTTCTTTTGACTGAATAACTGGATTCTTTAAAACTGAGGTTAGCTATTTCATTGAATTTGGACACGTCGTAGAAATTCTGACCCATCATTCTTTTATCTGTAAAGAAAAACAGAGATATTTGCTATAATTTAATCAATCACATTATAGAACAACAAAAAATGACAGTAAAATAATTATATCGAGAAGAAATGTCTTTTTCCTACAATTTTTTTCCTTCTCTAGTCATGCTATTTCTAAGATTTACTATAATCTCTCCATTATTTTCCACAAGAAACTCTATATTATTTTTATAATGCTCCTTTATTAAGAATGCCTTGACAGTTAAATGTGCTATTGATGACAATGATATGAGTTAACATTTACTGAATGCTTTATAAGTACCAACTATTATGCCAAGTGCTTCATATGGATCATTTCATTTCACAACTCTAGAAGGTAGATTCTATTATCCCGTTTTTATAGATTAACTGAAGGAGAAATTTATTTGTGCTGCTGTAAGTTGATGGAGCAAGAACACAAAGCAGCAGAACACAAGAACACAATGCATTCTGAGGCTGTTCTCTTCACCTCCATCCTACAAAGCCTTCTGCATACATTTTACACAAATGATGTACATAAAATTTCTTGGTGCTATAGAAACTCAAAATAAGGCTGGGCATGGTGGCTCATGCCTATAATCCCAGCTCTTTGAGAGACCAAGGGACAAGGATTGCCAGAGGCCAGGAGGTCAAAACCAGTCTGGACAACATAGCGAGACCTCATTTCTACAGAAAATTTAAAAAATTAGCCAGGTGTGGTGTCACACACCTGCAGTCCCAGCTACTCAGGAGACTGATGCAGGAGGATCACTTGAGCCTAGAAGTTTGAGGTTGCAGTGAGCTATGATCACACTACTGTTCTTTAGCCCAGGTGACACAGCAAGACTCTTCCTCCCAAAAAAAAGTTTTTACACATGTAACTGAATTTTGATGTGACCTAAAGCTCCATGTTCAAAGTATATATCCAATTAAATGAACTAATTTTACAATGAAAAGAATAATAAAGTAATGAAATGTCCTTTAAAATATAGTATCACAAGATTCATATCAATTATGATAATGTGGAAGAAAACTTAAATTACTGAAATTTTTTGATTCACTTCTGGCTATTTTCTCCAAAATTCAATTGTACCTTACATTATATAATAGACATTCACAAACATTATTGTGTTAATGGAACTTTTAGAATAAATCATTTCAAATGTACTCAGAGCCAGTTATTTAAACAAAAAAATTAATGAAGTCTCTTGTATTAAACAAAATCACTACTTTCAATTCATTTGACTCCTAAAGTCTGTACCCTCATAATTTGTATTGCATACTTACAGACCTATTTCTCAAAAGATTTTCTTTAATTTTGAGCAATATCACTATTAGAGAATATAGTTTAGAAGTCTCACTATGAGAAGGTCTAAGAACAAAAATTTTCTTCCCATCATTCTTTTAATTTTTTTAATATAAATTTTAATTTCTTATTCTAATTCCCTGTGTTTCCCTTAAGTCATAAAATCTCAATACTCAAACTTAGAAGGTAAAAAAGAAAAGACATCATAATCATGGATAATCGGTCACTTTACAATACCTCAGTGACAACACCAGCAGCTATTGTGGAACCACTGTAACGCAGCATAAACCTCCCCAGCTCTTTAAAGTCTTTGTATAGCTCAAGAGCGATTGGTCGCTGTGTCTGTAGCTCTACCAATGCATTCTGGCCTTTAGTCAACAACCTATTAAGAAAAAAAAGGGAACAAGAGGGTGTATAAATGTAATAACAACAATAGAAAAAGTAAGTATTTCACATTCAATTGACAAATCAACCTAGTCTTTCAAAAACCAAAAAGAAAAAGATTTTTTTAAAAAATGAAAACATATGTCTTTGAATTTTCTGGGTTCGTTGAAAGAAATGAGAGGAGGAATCCTAGATTTAAGAAACATTAGGCAGTTCACATCTACATTCTTATTGATCTTCCAAATACAATTCTACCCCTTGGAGGATTACTGTAGCCTAAAACACTCAGAGCCCCTCCTGATCACACTTTCCCTTTCATACCCTCAAGAAATTGTGAATTTCAACTACCTAATAAAGAAAGTGATACTAATGCTTAATCCTATATAGAGATATTTGCATTTTAAAAGTGAAATAAAATTATCCTATGTCTTTCCTAGTAAAATTCTAATTTGTGGCATATATGTTAGGAAATTATCTTTAAAGAGGACAATCTCCTAATGTCAAGACTACTCTAAATCAATCTCAATCAACCTCCCTTCTTCTCTCCCTCCCCAACTCCCCTCAGGAATAATGTCTCTTTAGCAGGGGTTCAGGACAACAATCAAGTAAGAAGCTTTTCCACAATGATACTTGTGAGATATAAAGGGGAGTACGGCATAGGCCAGACTGTATATGGTTTCATACAAATAATGAGCAAACAAAACTCCCCGTGTATGAGTCCAACCCAGACTTACTGAAAGAGGGAGAACCCAAAAGGAGACATTTTGGAAATGTTCTCTAATTTAATTCTGATATACTCTCAAAGGATAGAGCATAGAAATCATAAACTGTCTCCCTGAAAGATTAGTTCAGGGACAAAGTCAAACAAGTTTCTAAAAAAAAATACACCAAAATTTCCAAATATTGGCGTTGGATGATTTGAGCCCAAAGTTCAATGCCTTAGAAAAGAGAGCATCTGATATATTCATGACTTACGCTTTATTTAGTTTCTAGAAAGCTCAATTGCAATCTGATAAAGCAATCAAGAGTCTACGATGTACCTGAAATGGACTGAAGGAGAAAGGACAAATGGTGTGTGGAAAATAAGAGGCAAGGACAAAGCTACACATGAGGCAACAGTGAAAACTAATGTGAGAACATGAACCCTAGCATCGTTGAGCAAGAGTTTTGTAGCAGGAGCAGAGAGGGGAAAACTCAGGATTAGATATGATGAGCCAATTTCAGACTGAAAAGTCTCCAAATCAATTGTCTGGGTCAAATCACCTGGCTTCTGCACCAAAAAATAGACTTTATGCAAACCAACTAACTGGGTTAGAATCCTGCTTCTGCCACCTGTGAGCTAGCTCTGTGTTGCTTTGCTAGCTGCTTCACACAACTGCTGAGAATATCAATCATGTGAAAGCATCCATAAGAGATGCTCTCAAGAAATGTTAGTCATATAGTTATATCATGTTTCTCAGCACATTATGGCAACACTCATGATGGAACCTAAAGACTCAGGTTAAAATAAGGAACCACCTGTAAGAGAGGTTAAGCAGCCCTCGCCTCCTAACTAACAGAGAAGCAGCATGGGTTTAGAGCAGCATGAGATTCTCTCTTCCGCTTGCAGCCAACCCATTAACCCACTAACCAACCACCTATGGCCTAGTCTGCAGGTGCAGAAGATAAGGAACACCCAAGGACTGAAAAGGGGGGATTTTGGGTGGGATTCCCCATAAGGTTGAAGTTGAGGAAAACCCCAAAGCTGAAGCAGTCAAGCCAAACTCTGATTAGCCTTAAGCTGAATTAGGGTAAGAAATTTGTGTTTTATAATATTTATCTTTAATCTTTTGTATTTTGTCTTTATTTACAGTACTTAGTATCTTAGGAAGTACTTCCTTTGAAAAATACCAACCTTGTCTCAGCCAAAGGGGAGTTGTCCACACCTAGGATCTGGATATTAATGGTGCCCAGAGGGGACCAATATGGTGGTGATCACCTCAGCATAAGGCTCCAGGTGAACTTCAAGCAGAAAGGAAAATACTTTCCAGGTGGGAAAAAAAACAGGCACTACAGAGCATGGTGTAGATCACTTTCTTTTTAGCATAGGGAATTATCTCATTAAGGAGGTGACAAGAAAGTTAAGAAAAAGCATGCAGCTGAAACTTGCAACCAGTGGCTACACATAATCCAAACTCACCTTTAAAAATGTAGGACTAGTTTTTTAAATGCCCTTACTTTTACATCACTTTAGGTATCTAGGGCTTGATATCTACATACATATATATATATAAATTTATATTTACATTTATTTACAATTCACATCCCCCACCACCATACATAACAGAAATTACATATAGTATTCATACTTACACAGGAACATAAATATTTGTTTTTGTGTTTTTTAAAATCTAATCCTTAAAAAAATAATTTCTGGAACAAGTAAAAATGGGTTTCACTTACCACAACAGAAATACTAGACAAATGAGTTATCTGTAAGGAATTTGCTTAAATTGTTTGTGTTTATGATTTCTGCATTAGAACACTCACTTAGGCTTTTTCTTTGTGACTTCACCCGTGCTTTTGTTTAAGACGCTAATCAATCGTTTAATAACAGCGGGTTCACTGACAGTTTGGTAGTGTAACAGCACCTAAAACAAAAAATTGTTAACAATAAAAAACTGCTCACCATGACATCTCTGGCCTTTCCTTTTGGCACTTACATTGAATTATCTCCAATTGGGCACTACTGCTTGGAGTCTTTCACGATCTCCAGTTGCTTCTTCTAGTGCCCAGCACTCTAATCAGGTGGTTACTTAGCTTACTAAGGGTTAAAGGTCATGACAGGCAGTTCTAATGTCTCCCCTACCACTTGCTATGTAAACTTAAGTTAACTATATAACATTCCCGTCAGCTTTTTCCTCTATAAAGATGAAGGATTAGAATATCTTACGGTTGTTGTAAGGATTAAGAGAATTTATCATTTAGAACAATTATTATTACTATTGTTATTATTACATTCTTTTTGTTGTTATAAGGAGTAACAGGGAAAGAACCTGGGATTGAATCCCAATTTTTTCACTTTAACCTGGCTGTACCTCAGTTTCCTCAGGTGTAAAATAGGTAGGCTTTTACATGGTTGTGATGAGAATTCAATAGGATCAGACACAGTGCCTGGCATAGCAGATGTTCAACAAATATGAAATGAATTCTTTCATTATAAAAATGAGGAAAGGGGGATATTATAACATTCAGCAGTAATTAATATATTCATTGTTAGATAATGAGACTAAAATATTATAAATATAGAGGTAAAGAGAAAGGGAAAAATAACATTGTTAAGCTCCACTGGGTGCCAAGCATTGTGCGATGTGATTTACATGTACTATTTAATCTAATTTATATAGGAGTTTAGATAGGCTTTGAAGTCACACAGACCTGGGTTCAAATCACTTTCTAGCTATGTGAACTTTGAGTAAGTTCTTTAATAATCCTCTACCCACAAAATCCCCAACCTCAGGTTCCTTATCACTGAAATGAAGAAAATCAGATAATGTTATTTTAAAGTGGTGCCTGGCACATGCTAAACATTCAGTTAGCTGATGATCATATATTTTAGCTTGTATATTAGCTATTATTGACCATGGTTTATATGTAAGGAAAATTAATATCAAAAGGCTTAAGTAATTTAATGTGGCCATGGTGCTGTGTGTCAGAACTGAATTTTAGGCTAGAAATCCCAGGCTCTTTCCACTTCAGCTTACTAAGAGGCCTACAGAAATCACATAAATGGAATCTTTCATTTTATAAAACCAGCATCTAAGGCTTCAATAGATCCTAATCCAAACCAGAATATAGCTAGACTGACTATTCTCATTCAAATAATAAGCATTAAGTGTGAAATAAGCCTATAGGTTGGGTACAATGGATGGAAATACCAAATTCCCAGGAAGTGGTATAGCTATCAAAGTTTAATCGGTTTGTAAATAGCATATTATGCTGTTTGACTGTAGACACTGGCACTTCTAGTCTGGAATTTCCCAGCCAAAATAGTCTGCACATTCAGAAAACAGAAATGCAAGGGAGACTTGGAGGCACAATCCTAGACTCTGGGAACTTTCTAAACTGAGTCATTCAATTAAAAAAAAAAAAAGACATAATTGAACCTCCATTAATTCAAAAAGGCAAAGTGGTTTTCTCTTTCAATGGCACTTGATAATTGTGAAGTGGAAAGATTCCAAAACCTATCACAATGCATGGTAAAGTGGTGAGAAACACTTTTGTGTATTCAGTGGACTGAGGTCTTAAATAGTACCAATGTAAAATAAATGTAAGTCTAAATATCTAAGAAACATCTCTTTTATAACAAACAAGTAGTACTTGCTTCACTCAACTTGGATGTGAGTAAGGAACTGAACTGGTCTCCATGGCTTGCCAAATTTGAAAGAACAGAGGCACACAAACCCCCACTTTGTGAGCAACATGTGGATTCCAGGGTAAAATCAAAGTGGATGAAGGATGAGTTGTGGTAGTATGGGGTTAGGTTTTATTTGTTTTTTTATCTTCCCATCATCTTATGAATAGTAGCTCAAACAAAACACTTGTTGAACACATGAGTGAAAAATATCTGTATGCAAATAAAAGGGAAGTGATTGAATACAAGCATAACATTTTAATTCATATATTGAAAGCAATCTGGAGCATTGCTCCATATATAACAGGAAGAAAAAATTACTGGATTTCAGGGTGAAAATAATGAATCAATGAGTCCAGGCTTAACTACTTATTATTTATATAGTCATAACCTCTCAGAGTCTTCAACTCCTCATCTGTAAATGTGAACAATACTAATATAGGTCTACAATCTCTCATCTGCAGTTCTAAAATCCCATAAGACTGAAAACCTAAAAGTTTTTTCCTAAGTCTGTTATAAAACCATTTATGTAGCAAAACCGGACTTGAAGTCAGGCAATTTACAGTCCTTACTTATCTCACTTAGTATTAATAAGTTTTGGTACAGAGTCATTAATATGTTTGATAACAGGGCGTTTTCCCCTTCTCTGTTAGGGGTTTTACAAAATCTATATGCGTCATTTACCTTTCTAAAATTCTAACATTTCTGCATTCTGAAACACGCTAGCCTAAAGGATTTCAGGGAAAGACTGGGATTCTGTATTTCATGTAGGGTTATGAGAATCAAATTATCTAGTGTTTTATAAACTATAATGGGCTACATGATCTGTTATGCAGCAGAATAAGTTATTTTCCTTAAACCTCTAGGCAACCTATATTTTTAAAATACCAACAAATATAGGGTCTACTGATTTTCAACAAGGGTACCAAGACCATTCAATAGAGAAAAGACAGTACTTTCAAAAAATGGTGCGGGAAAACTAAATATCCACATGCAAAAGAATGAAGATGAAGCTTGACCTTACAGTATGTATAAAAATTAACTCAAAGACCTAAATATAAAAACTAAAACTGTAAAGCTCTTAGGAGAAAACATAGGGCAAAAGCTTCATGACATTGAATTTGGCAATGATTTTTTTGGATACATCAAAAGGATAGGCAACAAAGGAAAAAATAAACTGGACTTCATCAAAATTAAAAACTTTTGACAACAAAGGACAGTATCAAGAGAGTAAAAAGGCAATCCAGAGAATAGGAGAAAGCATTTACAGATCATGTATCTGATAAGGGGTTAATACTAAGAATATGTTATATAAAGAGCTCCTATTACTCAACAATCAAAAAACCAACCTAATTTAAAAATGGGCAAAGGACTTAAAAGACATACAAATGGCCAATAAGCACATGAAAAGATGCTCAACATCAATAATCATTAGAGAAATGCAAATCAAAACCACGAAATACCATTTTGCACCTACTAGTTTGTCTATTATTTAAAAAAAAAAAAAAAACCTCTTCCCCACCCCAACCCCCACCAAACTTGTTATTTAACAAGTGTTGATGAGGAAGTAGAGAAAATACAACCCTTGCACAGTGCTGCTGAGAATGTAAAATGGTACAGCCCTTGTAAAAAATGGTTTAGTAGTTCTTCAAAAAAGTTAAACACAGAATTACCATATGATCCAATAATTCCATTCTTAGGCATATGCCCAAAAGAACTGAAAGCAGAAATCCAAATAAATACTTGTATACCCATGTTCATAGCAACATTATTCATAATAGCCAAAATATAGAAACAACCCAAATGTCCATCAACAGATGGATGGATAAACAAAAGGTGTACATGCACATATAATGGAATGTTAATTTGGCCTTAAAAAGGGATGAAATTCTGATACATGCTACAACATGGATGAACCATGAAAACATTCTGCTAAGTTAAATATGCCAGACACAAAAGGGCAAATATTTTATAGTTCCACTTATACAACAGACCTAAAATAGGAAACTCACAGAGAAAGTAAGTAGAATAATGGTTCTCAAATGATAGGAAAAGGGAATAAGGGGAAATTATTATTTGATGAGTACAGATTCTCAGTTTGGGATGATGAAAAGTTCTGAAATGTATAGTGGTGATAGTTGCCTAACATGGTAGATGTACTTAATACCACTGACTTGTGCATTTTAAAATGGTTAAAACGGTAAGTTTTATGTTATGTATCTCATCACAATAAACAAACATCAAACATGAATTCAGTCAAAGTCTAATCCATTTTTCTATTAGTTCCTCTTAAAAAATATAGAGAATTTACCATATAAACTAAGGGAAATTTAAATATATTTATATGTAGCATTAAGGAATAGTGAAAATTTAATTGCTTAGGAAGCCTTTTCTTGGTTAAAAAAATTTTTTTGAAGTTTCTTCCCATAGGGAATGGGTTCATTGACAAAGTATGACCATTTTTTTCTGAAACAAGTTTCATCCTGGTATTTGTGAATCAATACACACAGGTAGAATCTCATAAAGCAACACTGAAAAACTCTTAATTCATTCTTATTTTAAGAAACTAGAGTAGACAGGAAGACAGTATTGCTATTCAAAGTAACTACTGACCTCTTGACCTCTCTACCTCTCCATTGGCGAAGATTATTACTGCATGAGTAAAAACATGCAGTAACCAACTTCTCCGCCTTCTCCCCCTCATATACTGCTTTCTACGAATCAGTTCCATTCACTCATAAACAATTAATTTGTAGTTACTTTCCAAATTATAAATTCTGAATATTTAAATATTTCAACTATCACAATTTTTTGAAAGACGTTTTTACTGCTTTTTTTAGTGTAAGAAACGGAATAGACATATAAAAGTAAGGTATCTAAATAGTATCTTACAAATATAATTTTTATATGATCAAATTTACATAGAAATAATTATAAAGAATTATAAGCAAAGTACATGGTTATCTCAAATATAAGGGTATAATTATAAAATGAATTTAAATGAGCTAAATAAATGTATTCCTAACCTCTAAAGCACTATCACTAACATTAAAAAGTTTAAAGGTCTATTACTATTACTGTCTTTTATTATATGCTCCCAAATATACATTAAAAAAAAATTACACATAAAACAAGGAATCCAGACTATTCGCAAGTAATATCTTTCCTGGATAAGTAACACCGCAGTATAAAATGCCCCTGTCCACATAAAACGTGTATGTTCAATATGATGCCGGTCAATGGCGACCTGAAAACCAACCTAACGGCATGCAGGGTCTCAATGTTTTGCTTCAGCACAATTGAAGTTTACCAAAATATACCTAATAGGTATCCATATGTATACATAATGAGTGGATAATATGTGCACATAAAAATATACTGAAAAGTAAAGAGTAGGTATCTATGTATTATACAAGTATAGGGCATTTTTTATTTTCTGTATTTTTTTGTTTTCCAAACTTTTCTAAAGCAATCGATTACTTTTATAATCAGAAAAACTGCAAATAAGCATATCAAACAAAACAAAACAAAAAACCAGAAAGATTTAATCTAAAAAGATTAGTCAGGGAAACTTCAGAACACAGTGAAAACATATCTATCATTTTCCCTGGATGAGTTTTATTACTTGTTTTAATACCCTGCTCCTGAGTTTTAATACTATCATTAGTTTGTATCCTATTGATTATGAAATATCTTCTCAATGCCACTTTGAAAAAGTTCTCAAGCTCAAGGATCAAAATAAAAAGCAAAAATAATTTTCAAATTCTAATTTTATGTTTTTCTGGATTAGAGTAGTAAGATGTTAATTAAAAAGAAATATAGCATCACCACTTATAAACAAAGTTATTACTTTTTAGGAAAAAGTCACTTCAAATTTATAAAAACAAGAACAATAAAACATTTTGAAACTTACAGGAAATCCTTTAGTGATAGGAATTTCAATATTAAAGATGAGGATTCGGGCTCTGAAACGAGTGCAAGCTTTAATGGGTTCTTTGGGGCCACAAAATACGCAGCCAACGCTGTAACAAAGAAAAAAAAACAAGAGGAAGGTAGTTGGGGAACAAATATATTTACATCAAATAGGAATACCCCTCTAAAACCATTTACAAAGAAAGTAAAACAATTAAGTAAATTAGGGACTTTTTAAAAATATTCCCTTCTGACTTAAGGCATGGCTTCAACCCATTATTAACCTTACATCATTTTCATACACACTACAGCTTTCTTCTTTCAAAGAACATGCCAAGTTCATGTACTGACATGTATTAATTCTACTTTTAAGTAGGTTTTGCTTAACTCTTCACAATTATCTACTTTTGGTCAAATGAAATTCAAAATTGAACTAGTAGATTGCAAAATGTATGCGTTTTGAGGTCTTATATCCAAAACAACGGTTACTTAAACTCATTTTCTCACTCACTTGATTTTGATGATATCCATCCCAACCAAAGTAAGACTAACATGATCACCCGCCGCCGCCCAATCGACAGGTTCATCATGCAGAGTAATTCCTGGAAATGAGTAAGAACCAAAGAATACAGTGAAACACCTCGATATCAAACCATAACAACCAAGAGAGTATGGCTAATTTGTGCTTCATCAGTCACTACTCATCATTTTCAATATGAATGGATCGAGAGTGAGAAATTTAACTGTGAGTGTTGAGGAAAACACACTTCCTCTATACTTGACTCTTTTAGAACAGCACCCTAAACATAAAGTGACTTGTATTTGCCCATAAACGGCCAGTTTCTGCTTATTTAATCAAGATTTCTAAACTCATTTATACAACTGTTATATTCATTAAACATTCCCCAAATATTTGTTATATTAATGGATACAGGCATAATAAAACAGTTCAAATATTTATAATGACACAAAAGATGAGACTGGGGAAAATGCCTAGTACTATTTTGTTTTCTTGAGCTCTGCTTTTAATCAGACCACTGCTTAAACAAGTAATCCTTGTTCTCCAAGTAATCCATGAAACAACTGTGCTCAGAACTTCAAATGGTCCTCTCAGCAGGCCCCTTAACTATTTCTGACTCAAAAAGAACTTCTTCCCAGAGAGAGATCACCATAATGATGACTGGTTATATGAAAAGAAAAATATTAAGGAAATACTGATAAGAAAATTTAATATAAAATTGACCCCAGGTATTGCTATATAGCTGGAAATATACATCTATTTACTAGACAGTCCTGAAAGTAGTCTGTAAGAGCATCTCCCAAGGGCAATACTCAGCTACTATATTGAAAGGCTTTTAAAAGAGATCCTATATTTTCTGATTTTATGAGATAAATTTATGGATTAAGATCCTTTCCATAGGAACTTGGGCCTTCTGAGGAAGAGTGTGTAGGTTAACCGCTAAGGCATATTTCTTTCTTTTTTTTCTTTTGCACCTTGTTTGAAACCAGCCCACATGCTATATACCAAACTACAACACTGTGAGGCCAGCTTCAGTATTACTTTTCCTCCTTTTACGACCACCAAGACCAGTGTTCAGATCTGATGGGAAAGGGAACTGGAGGGTTGTGGCATAGTTCTTGATTGATATGTTGACAAGCTTGTAAAAATGTGTAATTCACCCACATCTTTCTGAAAATACTCATTTCCCATGCATCAGGGACAGTTTCTGACTTTCAGTGAGTTCAAGGAGAGCTTCAAGGGCTCTGAGACAACCTACAGTTTTATGCAAAATTTCACACATGCACACATTTGCATTAAGCTTAAGAAAAGATAGCATAACTTTCAAGTATCAAAGAATTTCTTGACTCCAAAAATGTTAACAATTATGGTATTAAGGAGTGTTTGTTAAATATCAACTAATTAATTTTAAAATACAAATTTAAAAACAACCATATCTGATTTTTGCTATGAAATATGAAATTGAAAACAGGAGCTAGATACTTAATGCAATAGAGATTGCCTTTGGATTAAGAATTTGAAGAGCTTTCATACTACAAAGTTCAGTTAACAATATAAAATTTTCCAAAGGTAATTATATTATCTGGTTCTTCTTCCACCCAATCATGTTACACTGTCCTATGTATGATATTTATCTTCCTAAGAACTTTTCTCATTGGATAAACATTACAAAAGGAGACTCTTTTTAAATACTCCATGAGCTTGACAGATTAATTAAGTGGAGGCCGGGCGCAGTGGCTCACACCTATAATCCTAGCACTCTGGAAGGCTGAGGTGGGCAGATTGCTCGAGGTCAGGAGTTTGAAACCAGCCTAAGCAAAAGCGAGACCCCATCTCTACTATAAATAGAAAGAAATTAATTGGCCAACTAATATATATATATATACAAAAAATTAGCTGGGCATGGTGGTGCATGCCTGTAGTCCCAGCTACTCGGGAGGCTGAGGCAGTAGGATCGCTTGAGCCCAGGAGTTTGAGGTTGCTGTGAGATAGGCTGACACCACAGCACTCACTCTAGCCTGGGCAACAAAGCAAGACTCTGTCTCAAAAAATAAATAAATAATAAAGTGGAAAACTAATTTAGAATTTCTATCTGTTGAAGTAGATTCAGTCAGTCTTTCTTGTGGGATACTACTGGCTAGAGAGCCACAAATAGCACCTACAGTGTTCAGATAAAAGGATGCATTAGGTCGGGCACAGTGGCTCACGCCTGTAATCCTAGCTCTCTGGGATGCCAAGGCAGGAGGATTGCTTGAGGTCAGGAGTTCAAGAAGGGTGCATTAAACAATCAAATAAACCAAGCAAATGCAATAGGGTGAGAAATTGAGGACTGAGAACCTCTCAGTTAAGTTAGAAGTATGGCTCTCAATGAATAGGGTGTTTCCTCTCTGATGCTTCTGATAAGACTTCTCTTTTAAGAACCACTGATTAAAGATACTGCTTGGAGTTTCTCTGTGAAGAAGGGATAGAGAAGAGAAAGATAAAGAATGTGAGACTTTCAGAGGTGACTGAGTAAGGATTTTAGAGGCCGCAAGGGAGCCAATATTAAGGTCTGTGATCATTTTAGGATCATGGTTTTAATTCATGGCCCTTGATTATTAAAAAAAAAAATTCTTATTCTCAAAAAAGCTCATTAACATACAAAGAAAAGTATTTCAAAAGTATCATAGCTCTTGATCACTTTAGCACATTAACTACCATGTGAGTTGTATTTAACTCAGGCTAGTTTTGAGCCCCAGGCCTCATGAAGCATATGTAACTCACACATCTTCACCTTGGAAGCTGTGAGAACTATTTTTCAAGTTGCATATAACTCACACAGAAAACAATGAAAAATAACAAATTTTTCATTAAATCAGAATGGATTGTTTTTTTCAAAGCTTTTATTCTATTTTCGTATAAAAACACTGTGGCCTCAGGGAAAAAAATTTTTTTTCCTAGTGTGGCAATCAGTGTGTTAAAAAACAAAAGCAGAGAGAGCTGTACTTGCAAACAACTAACAGATCTATGGAAAATAACACTAATTTTTTTGTTTTTTGAGACAGGGTCTTGCTCTGTTGCCCAGACTAGAGTGCAATGGTGAGGTGATAGCTCCCTGCAGCCTCAAACACCTGGGCTTTAGGGATCCTCCTGCCTCAGCCTTCAAAGTAGCTGGGACTACAGGTGTATGTCACCATGCCCAGCTAATTTTTTATTATTCTTTTGGAGAGACAGGGTCTCACTATGTCACCCAGGCTGGTCTTGAACCCCTGGCCTCAAGCAGTCCTCCATCTTGGCCTCCCAAAATGTTAGGATTACAGGCATGAGCCACCACGCCCAGCCCCTAGTTTTAAAGTGCATGTTACTTTTTATCTAAACAGAAATTTTGTGATCCCTAGGTAAGCAGAAAGAAAAAGGTCAAATGGAAATAACTTCAGTTTTCATTTCCTTATTCATCTGTAAATGTAGGTTAAACTATGTTACCTAAATAGATACTAATTTCTTATAATCTTCAAGAAGTCTGTCTGCTTATAATGTGAGCAAATTAATTCAAAGAAAATATATATACAAATTTATAAGCTAGTCAAATACAACTCTAGATATAAAGTATAAATTAAGAATAACAAAGGCAAAAATATTAAAACTTAAAAATTTTCGACTACTTGCAAGTAGCTCATGCCTATAATCCTAGTACTTTGGGAGGCCAAGGCAGGAGAAATCACTTGAGGGCAGGAGTTTGAGATCAGCCTAAGCAATAGAGCCAGACTTTATAAAAAACAGAAAAATTAGCTGGGCATGGTGGTGTGTGCCTGTAGTCCCAGCTTCCCCCCAGGTAACAGAGGCAGGAGGATCACTTGAGCCAGGAGTTTGAGGTTGCAGTGAGCTGTAATGATGCCACTGCACTCTTGCCGAGGCAACAGAGTGAGACCCTGTCTCAGAAAAGGAAAAAGAAAAAGGAAAAAAAAATCTTTTCTTTTATATTCCTAATAGGTTATGTTTCAGCTTAAAATTGTTATAAATAATATTACTTTTAGTATAAAACATCTCTTCAATTTTATGTTGAAGTTGGAGGCTTAGTTGGAAGTCAGATGAATGTAAATGTATTATAAACTTTCAATCAGAATTTGGAAAAGAATAGCATGTATACATATAAATGAGTGATTAGAAGACAGAAATAAAGCAGCCATCATAAGAAAACACATTTGATCTTTGTGCAGAAACAGTGACTGTGGCAATTTAAACTAGCTCAGTTTCTCCTTATAACATTAGGTTTTTCTGCATTTGCATCTTTCTTTCTTATTTAGGTCTTCCTATAAAATACATATATATATTTTTGGTATAAACATGATCAAAGCTTTTAACTTATTCTGAAATACACATTTCAAAACAACAGACTGTAGCAGGCTGCTTTGCCACTGACTAGTGTCAGGCTGGGATTAGATTTAATTTCTGCTACAAAATATGACTGTAAATGTATCTGCAAGGTATCTGGTTAAATCCTAACCAGGCTTCTTGAATCATTATCAAAAAAAGAATGCTACCAGAGCTTGAATGTTATTTGTACATATATACACACACAGTCACAACAGAAAAAAATCGTTTAATGTTTTCACATTTTAATCTTCAACAGTTAGTATCATTTTGACAGTCAGTTACAATTTCAGTAAGAGGTTACTTACTTTGGAGTTATAACTAAACTACTTGAAAAAATCTGCTGTCTCAACTTAAGGCTCGTTTAGCAAAAGAATCTTGCAGGTAAATACCTTTTGCAGTACAAGTTTCATTAGGAGGCATTGCTAGAAGTCGGTCACCAGTTTGTATATAACCAGCTTCAATTTTACCAGTTACACAAAATCCAGATCCTTGATCTACAAAATAAGCCAAAAACCTTAAGATTCATAAAGCAAAGCTATTTGATGATTAACACTGTTAACTATATTCAATTCCCAAGTAGTTTATATAAAACCAGTTCAACAGACATTTTTAAGGAATGATCATTTTAAAATTAACATATCTACTAAATATGACATACCAAACTCTACTCTTTTTAGTTGCAAATAAAAATACTCATATTACAAAAAGTAGAGATTCATTCTTTTCTCAATTATTTATTGAAAAATAATGAGTGTTTTAGTACTAGCCACAATACTAAACTCTGGGGATAAAGAAGTGAAAATATAATTCCCTACTCATAAGGCTTTTACACTAATGAAGAGACAAATGCTATTTAATATACAATGGAAACAGGAAAGGGTGCACCAAAGAATCCATGATGGGAATAACAGACATTTTATTTGTGCATGTTGAAGGAGAAGGAATAGAAACTTACCAGGTAGCTTGTATATGGGTAGGGGGAAGAAGGCAGACACTGCTGACCCAGGAAACTGCATTTGCAAAGGCATAACCAAATGTGGGATGTGCTAAGAGCCATGTGTTGTTTATGGGGGTAGCGAGTACCAAATGTAATAATGAAGGAAAGGCAAGACAGGAAGCAACAGAAGTAGGCAAGACAGAAATAATAAAGGGATCTCATAAATCAGGCTTACGATTTAAATATCATTGTGCAGTTAAGTAATGGGAAGCTTGCAAAGAACTGTGAACAGAGAAGTGATGTGATAGTGCTTCTGTGTTAGACTGTTGGAAATGCACACACTGACTACAGAAAAGGAATAAATTAAAAAATTTGAGAATAAGGAATGACAAGTCTGTAGTGATAAGGCAAATGAAGGATAACAACCAAAAGAGAGAAATCTGAGATGATGATGCATTAACTTGAGATAGAAAACTAAGGAACAAGATCCTTTTTAGCCCTGGTGAATCTGAAGGCAAGACGCACAGGTGGAGAAGCTGCATTCTGGGGGAGGGGGGACCAATCACACTAAATTCCATAAGAATGGTACCCCTAGAAGAACACTCTTGGGGGAGATGTCTAGCAGCAGTCAGACTTGTGTCTGGAGAGTGAGCAAACAGGTTTGGGTTGGAAATACAGATGTGGGAATCATCAAGATGCAGAAGGGAGAGAAACTCACGGATGTTATTTCAAAAGGAGCATGTAGAGTAAGAAGAGGACTGAGCCAACAGAACACCATTTAAGAGACAGAAAATGAGAAGCCCACAGAAGAGATAGAGAGGTCGGAGAAATAGACAGGTTTACAAGAGAAAGCAGGTCACAGAAACCAAGGCAGAAAGTTTCAAGGTGGATGTAGCTAGCAGCACAGAAGTAATGCCAAATTCAAGTAAGATAGAACTGAAAGTGCATACTGACTTTGGCAACCAAAAGGTCATTGGGTGACCTTGGTAGCAACACACTGAGAAAAGCAGTGTTGGCAGAAGCCAGGAAGAAGCCTGAAGAGAGAACAGGAAAGAAGAAAGCACAATCAGCAAATGCTGTTAGTTAAAAGAAAGTAACCACCTCTTGTATTTTTAATAGATAATGGACATTTCGGAAAGCATTACCATATTTCCTCTACTACTGGTACACTGGAAGGTAATAATGATAATAAATTTTAATTTCATTGCATGTTTTTCAGAGCACTTTCAGTCACTCATTTCTTATTCATTTATTAAATATGTTATATGCCAGGCACCCAGCTGGGTCCAGCAGATAAAGGTTTAGAAGAGACAGTAAGTACTAGCCCTCAAGGAGTTCACAATCTAAGTGAAGTAAACAGCACAGAAACCATTATAATATTGCATGAAAATGCAATGATAGAGGGTCCACAGACTACGAAGGGACACCTTGAGGAGTGTGTGTGGATAAAGCATGCCAGCTATCAATTTATTGCTGTTCAGTTTCAAATGTACTCTTCATTGCCTGTACTAGATGGAGATTTGGGAGACAAGTGACATCCTTACAGTATTTATTATTCTAAAATATATATTATTATATATATGTTATATAAATGTTATATCCTTTTATGTATTGAGCTCTTTTATTCTATTTCCATTTTATACTTTTCTACATAGGGTCTTATACTCATTAAGTAAATATATTCTTAGGTATTTAATACGATATCTTCCCCAACAAGGTCTGAACCTCTTGTAAGTTTGCCCTTCCTCTGCCCTAAGGTACCATATAGAGTATCTGGATAACTTTTAGTTACTTTTTAATAGATAATAATTCTTTATATTAAATTTCCATCTTACTTATGTGTGGTATCAAACTCCTCATTGGATCCACACTGGTACAGATAGGTAGGAAATGGACAAGAAACACAAAAGAAGAGCAAAACAGGTAAATATGTGGCAATAAATAACTCTATGTGGTTAAGAAACTGTGAACAATCCAGTTTGGTTGGAGGATTTGGAAATTAAGGAGATCTAATGTGAGGAAAAAAACTATGAGTTTAGAAATATAAGGGTTAAGGTTTTCTTATGCCTGAAAGATGAGAAATGGTGAGTAAATCAAGGGTTTTTCTGGGTAGGGGGGCTAAGTAACTAGAACTGTGCGTTTTAAGATCAATTTGAAAAAAAAAAAAAGATTAATCTGACAGTGCTCCTTAGATTGTTGTAGAGAAGGGAGAATCTGCAGACAACATACTGTAATGTGTCAGCCCAGGAAAAGAGGTTAGGAAAGAATGGGAAAGAAGGTGTCATACTGAAAAAGCACTACTGAGGTAGCACCTACCTTTGAAAACATCAGACACACATAATCTAAAAGGCTTGTCAATAGATCGTTGGGGAGGCTTGAAGGAATCTAGGAAAAAAATGGCAAAAGGTTTAATTTAAAATGTAATTTTTAACTCCCTTCAATAAATTCATTATAGTCCCACTTCTCCTAGAAGATATTTACTTTTCATAAATATTAACAGCAAACTGTTATACATATACATGTTGAGCATTCCAAATTTGAAAAGCTCCAAAATCTGAAATTTTTAGAGCACTGACATGATGTTCAAAGGGAATGCTCATTGGAGCATTTTGGATTTTGGAGTTCTGAATGTGGGTTGCTCAACCTGTAAGTATAATGCGAATATTACAAAATACAAAAAATTCAAAATCCGAAACACATCTGATCCCAGGCATTTCAGATAAGGGGTACTCAACCTGTAATACTTTGCAGTTGATAAAATGTATTCATACATGTTATCTCATTTAATTGCAACAATCTATGCGATAGGTAGGGCAGGAACTAATCTTATTGAGGAAAATTGAATATTAGAAAGTTTAAATATTGCACATGATGTAACTGGTAACATAGCTCCTCTGAGTACAAATCCTGTGCCTTTTCACACACACAACTGTCTCCCATTAAAAAAATGCTAAATAATAATATCAAGTTTATAATGTATTAAAATCAGAATGGCAGTACACTTACCAATTTGTTCTAATAAACATACTCCTTTATACCATTTCGTAAGTTCGCTTGACTGAGATCTTGTGATTAGATTGTCACCACTGAGACCACTTGTAGGGATAAAAGCTACATCACCCTCCTGTTAAAAAGATTGAATATATGAAACTTAACACAATGTTGTTTTTAAAAAGTTAAAAGGTTCTCCATTACCATAACTGCACCAAGTTTGCAAAAACAATTAACTTTAATCATAGAACTACAGCCCCAAAGTTACCTGATCCAATAGTTTTCAATTTTTTTGACTTTGTGGGAAACTTGTAAATTTATTATAAAACACTCAAGCATTTTTACTTAGTGACATAGGCATATTGCAGTGTTCTGCTGGATACATTCTTCTCTCCCAGCTTCCACATTCTTCTGTGACCTCCCTAACTCTATCCCGTCTAATTTAATAGGGAGGAAAAAGGTCTTTTACTTATATAAAAACCAAGTCAAATATCAAATATATGCAATATTCTAAGGTGAAATAATCCAAAGAATATATTATATACATGATACCAGAGGAAAATAAAGGCAAAAAGAATTCAACAAATTTAATAAGAATATCAAAGTATTAGTTTTTCTTCTTTCCTATCAGTAAGATGACTTAAGGAAAGTAGTAACAAGTAAATTAAAATGATTTTACCTTAAAACCTGCTTGCTTAAGAAAATGTCCAAGTTTTCCAGTAATCTCTTGAAATCTTTCCTGTTGCCAATTAACCTGATAAAATCCAATTTATTTTTAAAAGTATGCTTCAGAACATGATATATAAAATTTAAATTTCTATAATAAAATATAATTAATCAAGACTATATAAAATATAAATATAAAATCTACTAAATGTGAAATCTATTAAAATTAAAACTCAGAACATCAAATATTGCTACAAATATGACCTAAAAGTAGTTTTTTCTAAAACAAAAAGCCTAGAACATTTCTAATATATTTAGAATTTTTCATATATGCTAAAAGTGATTTCAAATTTTGGGGAAAAGGGGGAATAATTTACTGAACTGTACTTGGACCAACAGAATAAATAAAATTATTGACACTCCCTCTCCAAGCTAAAGAGACTAAAAAGGTATATATATTATATGAACTCTAGATAACAACACATATGCTGCAGTATTTAGGGATAAGTATACTAATGTCTACAACTTACATAGAAACACATACCAAAGAAATGGATTAATCAATGGAAACAGAAGTAGATAAACAAAAATGTGATCAAGTAAGAGGCAGAATCTTAAGTAATGGGTATAATAAAAAGGTATTCACTGTAAAATTCTTTCAGATTTCCTTTATATTTGAAATTTTTCATGCTAAAATGCTGGAAAAAAAGTAAAAAGTATATGTAATAATGACATCATAAAAGAACTAATAGAAAATGTAGGTGAATATTTATCTGATCCCAGGGTAAGAAAATACCCAAGCAGAAAGAAGTCAAAAGGAACTATTTATAAATTTGCGTATACATCCAAAACATATCCTAAACAAAATTAAACATAAAATAATAAATAGGGGAAAACATCTAAAAAAGAGAATATGGGTAATATCTCTAATAAATAAAGCATGCTTACAAATTGAGAAGAAAGAATTACAGTTCCCCAAATGAGCAAATTATATAAATAATTCCCAAAGGGGAAAAAAACACCAAATGGTTAATATACAAAATATATTTAATGGCCGGGCGCGGTGGCTCAAGCCAGTAATCCTAGCTCTCTGGGAGGCCAAGGTGGGCGGGTCCTTTGAGCTCAGGAGTTTGAGACCAGCCTGAGCAAGAGCGAGACCCCATCTCTACTATAAATAGAAAGAAATTAATTGGCCAACTAAAATATATATAGAAAAAATTAGCCGGGCATGGTGGCACATGCCTGTAGTCCCAGCTACTTGGGAGGCTGAGGCAGCAGGATTGCTTGAGCCCAGGAGTTTGAGGTTGCTGTGAGCTAGGCTGACGCCATGGCACTCACTCTAGCCTGGGCAATAAAGTGAAACTCTGTCTCAAAAAAAAAATATATATATATATTTAATGATTAACATTCATAGAAGAGTGAATGTTTTTTAAAAACATTCATTCAAAGAAGTAACATGTTTTACATATCAAATGGCAAAACAGTTTCTTAATAACAGCAGTGTTGATAAGAGTTTTGGAAAGTGAATACACTATATGTACCAATAGTAAATAACTAGAACTTTTCTCAAGGACATTTGAATCATGTTCAGCAAGTTTTAAAAGGTATATACTCTTAAGCCCAGAAATTTCCACAGAATAAACATTTCTAAATACACACACACATACACAGGAAATGCTCAAAAGCAGGGGATTATCTGAATAAATTATATCTTTAATATAGACTACAATAATGCCATAAAAACAACCTCTTTATCCAAGAATTTTTATTACTTGGAAATATGCACAAGATTATTGCCTTTTTAAAAAGAGATAATAAAACCAATTATAATCTAATGTTATAAAAGAAAAAATTCTTATCTATAAAAATAAATTGGATAGATGTATAAAATGAAATGTAAGTTTTTTGGGGGGAAGGAGAGTTGGAAATACATATTATTTCTGGTTTTCATATTTTCATTCTACCATAATAAACATGTATTTTTTATAATTAAAATTATTTTTAAATTTTAAAAACATTTTAAAAATAACAAGACATCTTCTTGCTTAAAAATTATTAGTATCTCATTTACTTAGCATCAGCACAGTGAATTTATTTTTAAAAACACTGCAATTTGACTAATAAAATGTGTACTAGTAGCACCTGAGGTAATCTACATGGGCAGAACAATATCTTTATTAGCATCTTAAACAAATTCTCACAAAGCTCTTCAATACCTGATCCATTTTATTGACTGCAACTGCAAGCTGTGTCACCCCCAGAGAACGGACCAAGAGGCCGTGCTCTCGTGTTTGTCCTCCAGTCTCAAATCCAGCTTCAAACTCTCCCCTGCTGGCATCTACAACTAAAACAGCTACATCTGCCTAAGGAAGAAAAAATTATCAAAATTAGAAACAATGTCACAGCACTTTAATTCAAAGGACAGATTATTCAATTAATTGTGTTGGTCAGATTTTTAAAGGCAATCCTAACCTGACCCCAACCACCAAAGCAAATCAAACAAAAGAATCCTGTGGATGGATTAAAATTTTAAAATAAAATATATGTACTAGCATAATACCAAAAAAAATGACATAAAGAACAATAAAAATGTCCATATTTGATTATATAACAATTAAAATATCTAGGCAAAGGTGGAAAAACATAAACAAAATTAAAACATAAGTAAATGAACATTTGCAACATATAAGGTAAAAGTTATAATCTTAATATAGTCTTTACCAAAAAGGAAAAAAAAAAACCAGACATAGCTCTGTAGAAAACAAGCAAGCAAATTGTTAAAGAAATATAAATGGCAACCAACATGAAAAAATTCAGATTAACTAAAAACCAAAATTTTTAAAAAGGAAATTTAAAAAGAAATTGACATATCCCCCACCCATGTTCTTATAAATCACACCATTAAATATTTAAAAGACAAAATTATTTACTATTGGCAAGGATGTAGTGAGGTGGGCATTCTCAAGAATACATTGCATATGGGACTATAAGCCCACAACCTTTCTGAAAGGCATTTTCACAGTAAGTATCAATTGCCTAAAAATTATGCATATTTTACTTCCCATCAATTCCACCTTGAGGAATTTATACTAGAAAAATAACTATGGATCTACAAAGATAATTTATCAGGGTATTGTTTATAATGTTGAAAAACTGAGAATAACTTAATTATCATAAAAAATTCATCCTCTATAGCTACTGAAAAAGAACCCTGTATAACAAAGTTTTCTAACCTGTGTTGACCATCTTGTGAATCAGACAGATGTTTCTGCTTTCATACTCAAATCATACACACACACACACACACACAAAGAAAAAAGCTAACCCTAGTAGCTAAGTTCATTTTCCTTGTTAGCCTTATTGAAACTAGCTTTACAGGTTCCCTCTATTCTTTGGTGTTGATGCTTCTTTATGTGATTCCACTTGCATCTTTAAGAATTTGCAATAAACAGTTTATGGAATTGTAGATATTCCTCCATTTTCATTATTATCAATTATTCCTTTCAATGCACCATCAGAACGTTTCTTAAAGACTACTCTGTATTTTCCCCTTGACAGCTTTAGCCTCGTATGCACTGTGATCCAGAATACAATGCCTCAATGTGGCCTTCCCCTCTTTAGCTATTCTCAGACTGTTAACATGATAGTCCCTTTCTCTCAAGGGTCCTCCTATGTTCCATCCGAGTCATTAGATGCTCTGGCTTTTTGGTTGGATCAGTGTTCACAACAGCTTTCCTCTCTGTTGCTTCCCCAATGACACTTTATGTTTGTGCTGTCGTCCAGTTTTTAAAGAATTTAATATATTTGATATATTTAATATCATATAATCCTCACCATAAATGGGAAATACAATGATCATGAAGAATGTTAAGAATTATCAGATACTTTGCTTTTAACAGAATATTA